>JACMIG010000631.1:15482-28465 GCA_014805385.1 Levipalatum texanum
CGCCAATTTAAAAAGTTATGACCAACGGAAGTTCGAATTGGGTCTCGAAGGGAAAATTTTTCCGAAATTTTTTTTACCCCTTTTCGTACTTTGGACCCCCAAAGGAACCAACACACAAATTTTAAGCCGATTCTGAGATGGGCTGTTCCAGGGGTATTGGAGCGGTGGTCGATCCGTAGAAAATTTCTGTCTTAAAAAAATCTACCTTGGTTAATTACTGTTGAATTTACAGGAAGCAGATTCAAGATGCGCTCAACGCCCAGACCTTCCACCAATTCCGAGCCTATTCACAGCAGCAGCTACCCGGACAGCCGGAAGGGGTGAGGAAAGAAATATTTTTTCGAAGCAGGACCTCAGAGATACCGTACTGTGAGAGACGCAGAATGTGTAAGAAGAATATTTTTGCAGCTTTTGGTAGTGTCTTTTTATCCTGAATTCTTACTTCTTCACGAGGAGGATAATTTATCGCGGAATCTCCGAGAATGTAGAATAGAAAGGCACGCATTTAGTTGTACACGGAAAGTGGCGGTGGCACACATACGGCTTGTGACTCGAGAAAGGCAGGAAATCAGAATAAGCACGATAAAATACAATATGTACAACATTATGGCGCTCTGGAGAGTAAGCAGTCTCGCAGCAGAGTAGTGCAGAATCATACTGTAGGCTTGATAAATAGAGCTTTGCGTGTGAGAAGTAGAGGGGGGGGGAGGTGGGGGTTGCCATGGGAGCGAAGGCGGCATGGGAAAGATTCCTCACATCCGACGAGAGTCGGATGGGGGGAATGGGTAGTAGTCGGATGCGTTTACCTTCCCCTTCCTCTCTCCTCCTTCAACCTCGCTACATGAACGGGGATTATTGTTATTATTAATAATCGCGTTTCGTGTAGTTAGTGCCAAGAATACGATTGCGTTTTCAATCTATATTAACTATAATTTCTATTCATTATTGTGGGGGTAAAAGGGCAAATTTTTCAGAAAAATAATTATTGGATTAGTACGCCAGTTGAATGAGGTCCCCTACGGTAGCTTCCAGCTGTGCGGAGATGCTCGTTTGGCCGACGAACAGAATTAGGGTCTGAAAGGGATCGAATCTGTCTAGGGCTTCTCTGACGTTGGCTTGTTGTTATTCCATCTTGCGGCGCCACTCTGTTTCTATTCTACCGGGAGTGGATGACAGCATTCGATGGCCCATTCCACCTCCATCCCTCTCTCTCCAAATCCCATTTCGGAGTTACGGCCTACAAGAGAAGCCTTCTGCCTCAAGGCTATTTCAAGAAGGAGGGCCGCTCTCCGTCTCATTGCGTCTTCCTTAATTATGTGAGGGCTGCCTGGTTCGTCTTCTTCTTCTCTCCTCACTCTTCGTGGCCTGTCGTGTCCCTTTACTGAATGGGCAGAGGACGCTAGGAGAAGGAATGCCCCTCTGTGGTCCAGCTACTATTTCACCATCGATCCCGCCTTGGAATAGGCCTATTATTGCCCCTCACATCCACGATGTCCCCCATAATATTGCTCGGCGCTGCTTTTCAGTCTATTTGACCATTTCGCTGTGTGCTTAGCTGCCCCCGCACATTAATGTCCCAATCCCCTACTTTCCCACCCAGCCTCCGATGGGGATTGGATTCAAACGGGACTTTATTCTCGGTATGGCCAGTTGTTGATGGGGCTGTTCTTTTCCTACATCGCTCCCATGGGCTCCCGTCTTTTCCCTCCTTCTCTCTTCCAGAATCGATCACGAAGCTCTCATCTACTAGTCTCGACTCGCCTGTTCCTTGATCGCGGGCGCAGGGAATTTCTGCAGTTTCCTCTTGTGACAGTCGGTATCGGAGGCGGATAGGCACGGTGCTGGGCGTCTAGAAAATAGTCGACCTGAAAATTGCTGCCACTTTTCTCGAACCTCGCCATAGTGAGGCCGGAGTGAATCGGCAGCACTCCGCTGTCGTCGAGTTGCCTGAATCATTGTTGTTGTTTTTTTCGTCCAGCAGGAGTACCTCTCTCCCTCTACTTCTCGTATTCCCTAAGGGGATCTAATGGCCTGCATACCTATTTTTGGACACGTCCAACTGCCGCAGAGCTCTCACATTGCGCAGCCAGCCGAGGGCAGCTATTCCCTTGCTGTAAAGGCGTTCGTTTGGTTAGCTGTCATGTTTTGACGAACTTTGTTATCCCTGTACAGCGCTGGACGGAGATTGTGTGGATGACATCCTGCGTGCTGGCAAGTGTGAAGAGAACCTCATCGGTGATGCCCGGACAGTTGACGAGGAGAAGCTAAATTTACAATTGAGCAATTTATTAACCGTGAATTATTTAGATCCGCTTATTCTAGAACTTCTTTGCGCTCAATATTACGGTTTTAGCTTACCAGCTGTAGTTGGCTGTGTGCGAGCGCGTAGCAGAGGCCTTCTGATGTGACATTGAGGCAATTGCTGAGGTTTACGGTGCGTAGGGAACAGCGATCGGCGAGGAGGATTAGGTCGTCGTCGCATAGCTGAAATAGGATGGTGTTTTCTGTTGAGAATGGTAGATTTATAGTCCCATTGCTGTAGAATACTCTGGAGATATTTTTGTCGTTTTTTCAACGCGCACCTGCATTGTATCAGCGATGGTGAGTGATGTGATGCGCTCGCAGAATCCGAGAGAGGCGTAGTCGAAAACGCGATCACATCTGTAGGTAAATTGTTTTCGTAGTCCAATCACGAGGTCTCACTTGATGATTGAAAGTGTCGACAGGTTCACGAACGCTGTCAATAGAGCCGAAAGCGACGTTTCGTTTAGGCACGCGAGGTTCTGTAGAATTCCGTTTGAGGATTCCAAGACCCTGCTCCAACCTGCATCTTGAGCGTCCGCAAGCTTGTTAGCTGTGCAAGGGGCGTCATGTCAATGTCCCGATCGTCCACGAAGCCCAACTCGAGATTCACGAGATTGGGCAGAGCAGCGAGAGCGTTGAGAATGTCTGCAAAGTACAGAATGGCTCAGTGGTAGAGCAGCCTGGTTTTGATCAGAAGTCGCGGGTTCGTTCTCCGGATACCGATCTAACCTTGATTCATGACGGGACATGGGCAGGCAGCGAGGCTCTCGATGTACGGGTGCGCCTCGAGGAAGGCAACCATCGCTGACTCGGAAAAGCGGTGGGCGTGCGAAATGTCGATCTTTCTGGAATCTTCCTTCACATCTAATCGAAACCATGAACGCACCGAAGTGTTATAGGCAGATCCACGATATTCTCAATGGAGAACATTGCGCTGCGCAGGTTGATCGTGTGAAGTCGTGAGAAGATTCCGAAGATGTTGACCATCTTATCGGCGTTCTCATTGGCGCACCAGCTCGTTTCCTCGAGCGAGAGCGTCTCGAGACGGTCGGCTACCTTCAAGTTGTCCATGTAGGACTTCCTCGAAACACTAGCTTACGGATCGAAGCAGTTCGGAAACGTCTGCATTGAGAATGGCAGCACCGAGGTCGATTTCCAGAAGTTGCGTGCAGTTTCTGAAAAAAATGAATCGAATTACATTTTCTACATTGAGAATATATTATAGTTTCCACTTTCTTTATGCTCAATTTGGTTCCCGGGAAATGTTCTTTCATGGCCGAATCTCCGGTCCTCGAATCTCGGCGTTCTCTTGCCTTCAGATGACCGTTGTTTTCGTTGCTGTCCACACATCCGGAGAGGGGGGGACGTATCACCTGGTACGCCCTCCCACTAAATTCCTTGAATCTCCACGATTACCCCACGTGATGTGGAAGACCAAGGCTTCTTTGATCCTGTGCTGATCAGCAGCGTGCAGAAAGGGAGCAGTTGCCTCCCCTTACTTTAGTCTATCCTCGAGATATCACGAGGCCTTTGAGGAAGGACTCGAGAGAGTGACGCATGTTTACTCGGGTTGACCAACCAGATGACTCGGGGCACGGAGACCGATCAGAGGTCCTTCCGATCTTCTTTATCCATCTAATTCTCTATCTTTTTCTTGATCTCTCGCTACCCTCGAGGCTCGGTTGATCTCCAAAACAACCCCCCGAGGTGCCACTAGCAGCTATTTTGGCGGCACTGAAGGATCCCGCTACTGCGAACGGCTAAAGAGTGGAGGATCTTTGCTTTCGCATCCTCCTCCTCCTCCATCTCTGCTGACGTTTGAGCAAATATATCCAGCGAGAACTGTGAGATCCCCCAGTGGTTTCCAGTACTGTTTTGACGAGTTAAGAAGCTGGATACATGAGGTGAACCGGTGGGGGTATGAAGGAATTCTATCATCTACCAGTATCGAAACGACAATTCTGCATCCCTTGGCTTGAAGAGATTCTAACGGCGAGGACTACAAGGGGGGCCATGGTTTCATTGGAGAAAGCGCGCCTCGCCGAGAAGTAGTGTTTGCAATGCTGGAGAACCCGAGCTCTCGGATAGCTTCAAAGAGGAGAACGCGGATTTTGGGGAAGCTCGGATTTCGAGCCGACCTTCCTTAGGCGGTGCACTCTTTCTGTTCTTGGCTACGAATTGTTCAATTCGATGGCTTTGAATAAACAAATCATACTCGGTAATGCAGTCGACGATGTGCTGTGACACGCGCAGCCAGCGTGCCCCGAATGAGAGAGAGCGCACGTAGCGACCGCATCGCTCGACCACCCCGAGGACTGTCGGGGCGAGCGAGATGGATTCCTGTGATGGAGGGTCCTTCCTGCACCGCTCATGTGATACCTGTTGATAGTAGTCCGAGGTGTCATTGCATAGGAAGTCGGCAATGTTGAGGTGGCGCATGTCGGAGAAACAGGCTTGTCTCTGGAAAATGATTTTATTCATCTGCCAAAGTTGGTAGAGATTGAGCTGCTAATGCACCTTCACATTCGATAGACATTGGCAGATTGGCCCCAGAATTTTTCTGTGTGAATCCTTGTATAATGAGGACTCTTGTTTCGCCTCCCTCGGAGCGGAAGAACATTTCGTAAACGTTGCACGCCTACACTTTGCTGTGACACGGGATGCTCTCCGCCACGGGGGCCCCCAAGGACTCCTTCCGATTTCTCGGCGAGTCAGCTGACTGCTGTTCTGGTGCCGAGGAGAGGCTCGTTCTGCACGCACAAGTTCAAGAGCGTGGGGGCAGTGGCAAGAATTATTTAGAGCGATTCAAACAACAATATAACTAGTTGGGCACTAAATAATGTAAAAATGCAACACCTGTTTGTAGTTAAGACACCCATTAGTACTCTGAAAAAAGCTACTAAATCACCTAACATTTTCGAATCAAACCGAGCACCGTTTTCCATGTCAACACACCTGAAGGACATAGTGCCAGAGATGGCAGACCGTTTCCATGCGGACACGCTCCAGGAATTGTAGATTGAGAAAGATGCGCGTGAGGACATCGGGGCAGAGGTCATCCATGCTGAGCTAGAAATTTATTTATTCGCGCCGAAAATAGCAATTAGTTCCCAACACAATCTGGTGCATATTCCATGTAATTCCAAAGCAAGCGAATTGGTGCAAATGATGATAAGGAGGAGCTGCAGAACAGGATAGTTATCACAAAGGAGACGAGGTGGACCACCCCCTTGTTCTAGAGGGATAAGATTTACGGGAGATATTCGAGAGAGAGAGGAAGAGGGATAGAGATGGAGAGAGGAGTGCCGCCAATCAGTTTGACCGTTCCCCTGGAGCTCTCGCCCGAGATAGTAAAGCGGCCGATTCCGGATTGGATCTATCTCTCCCTTCACTAACAATAAGATTGTCTTACATCCCCTCTGGGGGGCGCTCCTAGTGAACTATAGACGATGAACTTTGGGGGCGGGGTGAATGCGAGATGAAATTCAACACAATGAAGCTCTTGTGAAACAGGACAAGGCGAACTTCCGACGAGTTCTGAAATGCGCGTGCCGCCTGATCAGAGGGGAGGAGGAGCGAGGAGGAGGGGGGGGGGGAGGCGAGGGAGAAGGGTGAAGGGTCGAGAGAGGATCACTCTCGGATCGCCTCTCCTCTTCCCTCTCTGCCTTCTCTGCCTCCTCCGCCGGGAATAGCAGCGGGATGACCACTGTTCGGATTGAGAGAGAGAGAAGGAGGGATAGAGTCAAGGCGGATTATGCAGGGAAACATTTTATGACCACGAAATGACGATTCTGCTAGGAAATTATCTACATGAAAACAGTGAATGAATAAACACAGGGGATTAGCAAGTTACATGAAATATTGCATCCTCTTCTAATAATATCACTGGGCATTTCTATCTTCTTCTCTCTTTACTATTTTCGCCTTGAAATTTCCGAGCATTGATGATGATTTTTTAAAAATAATAATACTCTTCCTTGCAGCAAGAGGCTCTGATTCGGCAGCTCCAAGAGCAGCACTACCAGCAGTACATGGCGCAGGTCTACGCACAGCAGGCAGCGGCGGAGGGAGCCGCCGAGGGAGCTACCAAGGTGCGATGCAAATGCGCCGGGTTTGATCAACCGAGAGACGTTTGCAGATTCGCGACCCCGATGAGCAGAAGGGACACGATGACGACTCGGACATTTCGGATGAGGAGGCTGGCGATGACCTGCCGTGTAAGCACCGTAACTCGCGGAACGATTTAATCTCCTCCGCTTGGGAGAGGAGGATTGAAGGCTGCCAATTTAGCCAAAAACGAAGGCGAAAAGAACGCCGAAGTTGTCAGCGAATTCGATCCGCCGCCCAAGGGTTTGTTATCCGAGAGGAAAAGCACCACGTTTCGGAATTCCAGCGCACCTTTTTGAACTCATTTCTTCGCGAACTTTATCTATCTTCACTGAACGGTTATGGAAACCATGGGGGCTTTTTTCGCTGCTTTTGCATCACTTTTCTTCTGGCTGCATTTCACACACAGACTTGATGCACAGACACACACAATACGAGGCACTCTCTGGTTCTGTTGGTAAAGCACTCGATCGATGGATTATGAGATAAACGCAGTTACGAGGTTCGAAGCTCGCTACTCTGTTTATCTGCTCACCCCGGCGATATTGATTTCCCTCTGTTCTTCCTATCACCGCCTAACAGCACTCTGTACTATTGCGCTCTTCCTACACTTTCGAGGCTGGGGGAATGGTTGCCGGATTGCGCGCACCTGACTTTCCTTTGCACCATCACTACTCTGTTTGAAGTGTCGTCCGTCCACGCTCAAATGGGACTCTTCTGCCACTGTGGGTAACGCCCCCGTGGCCTGGCTTCAGACCCGGCCTTGTCGTAGACCCCCCAGTTCCACCATTGTGATGCCGTAGCTTCCTGTACAGTAACCCTATGCTTTTTTTCGTATAATGTAACTCTGGGATGCAGCCCGCCTCGGTTTTTGTATTGTCGTGAACTCGGTGTATAGCGTAACGTTGGAATTGCAATTTCTAAAGTATACATCAGGGTTCACGACAACATTCATTGGGTATCCCTTACTTTAGTTAGAGCACGCCGCGCTAGACTAACCAAGAAATCCTTTAGCACCCACGCACGGCTTTTGTGTATTCTGCCGCGAATTTTTGCCCCAGTCGCTCATTTAAAAAATCGGGTAATATACAGTCCCGCAGCTTCCCCGACGGTAAATGCGCGCGCCGCGTTACGCGGCGTTACGCATTTTGACGCATTCGATTTTACGAGCCTCCGATGCTAGCTATCGTCTTGTAACTTTTTCTGGTGAATGCTGATGGTTTCCCGCTTCGTATACCAAAAAATCAAGTTTCAAAAACGAACAGTTAATTAATGGCGAGCTTCCAAAGATTCACAAGATAGCCGCAGCGCAACCGCAACGCGCTTGACCAATTAGAGCGCGAGCGTGATTTCTCATTTCGGCTCATGTTTGGAAGCTCGCCATTAATTAACTGTTCATTTTTAAAACTTGATTTTTTGGCATTCGAAGCGGGAAACCATCAGCTTTCACCAGAAAAAGTTACACGACGATAGCTAGAAGCGGAGGCTCGTAAAATCGAATGCGTCAAAATGCGTAACGCCGCGTAACGCGGCGCGCGCATTTACCGTCGGGGAAGCTGCGGGACTGTAAGTAGCTCAAAAATCAAGTAACCTCCCTTCCCCCCACTTCCCATTTACCCATTTACCTCCGTTGTACTCTTGCATTATTGGTGTGTAAAATCGTACACAAAGCTATCCGTGAAACTATCCGGACTGTCCATAGTGAACCCGTTTCTCTAGTTTTATTCCTGACTTGAAACTAACGATCTATTTCCAGCCAACCCGGCCATTGCCCCCGCGTCCCTGTGGAATCGCCAGGACATTCAGCAGTTCAAGGCCAACATAAAGAAGGTTTGTAATCATCATTTCTAAAAGTCGATATTAAAATGAATTAAATTAATCAGAAATTTTACAGGACGGCAGCGAAGGCATCATCAAGGTTGGACACGGCGAAACCGTCACGGTATGTTGTGCTATTTTACTTTAACTTTATTTTGTGATTATTGGTTACATAATTTTAATATTTAAATAATTAAAGGTCCGCGTGCCAACGCATCCCGAGGGCAGCTGCATCTTCTGGGAGTTCGCGACGGACAGCTACGACATTGGATTCGGCGTCTACTTTGAATGGACCGTCTCGGATACTCACCAGGCAGGAAATTACTCTACAAAATAATTGAAACACGAGATGGAATTTGCGTTGAAAAAATGCACACGTTTCATCCCAGATAATGACGGCTTTTTTTGCTTTCAACCACTCTTTCAGGGACTTGATGAAGATCACCATGTAAGAATGCCGTCTTCCCTTTCGTTTATACATGCAGTTCACACACCTTTTCCCTCGCACGAAAGGGGAGGGTTGAGAAATTTCGAGCAGTCATGTTGTCCCATGATGTTGCTGCTTTTTGTGCACGGCCACTACGAGTGTCCCCCCGGTCTTCTCGCTCCTCTGAAAGTGGTGTCCCCGAAGGGTGGCTCCAAGCCCCATTTTATAATGGATCAAATTCCAGGTATCGATCCACGTCTCGGAGTCGGATGACGAGGACCTCGATGAGGAGGCGCCGGAGGAGGGCGCACCGGCCATGGTGAAAATTTTATAATAAAAATAGTTTTATTTTTCAAAAATCAATAAATCGATAATATTGAATTTATTTCTCCAGCCCTCGGCTCCTAACGATGTGGAGGGCGGCGGTAACAAGATGCCGGAGAGGAAGCGCGACCCGAGCAAGCCCCAGCAGGTTGGAGAAGGCTCGAGGGGAAGGACCCCATTCTTTGAAGGACGAAATCATCCCGATCTTCCGACGCGACTCCCACGAGGAAGTGTACGCAGGGAGCCACGGATACCCGGGACAGGTACGGTATTTCATACTGAAATTCACCAAAACAATTTTTTTAACAAAACAATCTAAACGGGGAAAGCGAGAATGTTGTGATCGTAAAGTTAATTATTTCGTTTCATTACAATTGCGAGGGCTTAATGTTTAGTATTCTTATATCAGAAAAAAATGAGAAATAATTCTGCGAGATTAATTTCCTACCTTTCCAGGGTGTCTACCTGCTCAAGTTCGACAATTCGTACTCGCTGTGGCGCAGCAAGACGCTGTACTACCGCGTGTACTATTCCAAGTAGAGCTTCTGATACTTCCCCCGGTCTCTCTCCGTTCCTACGCCCGAACTACGCTAAGATGAGTCCTTTTTATACATTCTTTCATGCCTGTTTTATCCCGCCGTTTCCTGGTCTTTTCTACTCTCTCAATCAGTTGTGATACGAACCTGCGCGATGTAAATTCCTATCAAGTGTACACATTCTTAGAAAATATTTTACAGTCTCACCCCGAGAAATGAATGCAATACATAGTGCCGAAGAGAACTATTTATAACTAATATAAATATTCCCCATTACTCCGGTTTTTCCACCACCTTCTTTTCGGTCCTTTTTTTACTTGATGTTTGTTCGTCTAAAACATTTCGTTTGTAGAGCTGATGATGATTTTCATGAATACTTCGGATATTTATGGCAGAACCTAAATATTCTTTATTTAGTTTTACTGTAACACTTGTTCTCGTCTATTCTTTTCATGCCATCGCGAGATAATAAGGCTTCCCGGCTAGAAAAAAATAGAAAAAAAGAATGTATCCGAAATTTTTACCTGCTAACGATGAAGCGTTCCAATATAAATGGAGAAAACAAGGATGAAATACGATGCGAGGTCGGAGGTCGTCTTGAATGAAGTGATTGCAGTTGAAGAAACAACGAATTCACATGAATTTCATTCATCTCTTTATCACAAAATAGGGCTTGGGTGTCAGATGTTGGAGAGACGGCCCTTGTAGGTGATTTGGTAGTAAGGCATGGAAGCGTTGCGTCGACCGCGATGCGCCTTCAACGCTTCGTTCTTCATACGCAGCGTTGCAGCCTGGAAAGAGGGAGGTGACAGGAGAGAAGAAGAGGGGAGGAAAGACCGGAGACCGAAAGTGCGTCAGCATTAGTTTTCTGTATTTATATTGACGCACTTTGTGTTCGTGTTGACGCACTTTGTGACTACGGAAGTCTAAAGAAGTGTCGAAAGACCTTGAGACTGGCCAGGAACTCCGGCGACACCTGGACGTCCGGGGGCGTCCCGTCAACGGGAAGAATCATGGAAAAGGGAGCGACGATCTTCTTCTCCTCCACCATGTCCGCGGCGTCGAACTGAAGGGGGAGAGCTTAGAATATAAGAGGCTGCCATAAAAAACTAAAATGACGAGAGATTGTGCAATACGAGAGACGCAGACTATCTGCGTCTCTCGTATTACACAATCTCTCGTCTTTTTTTATATGGCAGCCTCTTATATCTATGAATCGGCGTAGCAAGGCGAACTGAAGGAGCCGTTGCCAAACTCCTAGTTGAAGATATTGAGGTGGATAGGTAACGGATAATGGCAATATGAAGTGGGGGAGGAATAAGTAGATTAATCGAGGGATTCCTAGTTGTCAGGGGGGATGGATCCTCACATCGGCGTAGACGAAGGAGGAGGCGAGGATGAGGGCGAAGACGAGACAGCCTCTCATGGCAGACGACGACTGAAGTGACTGAAGAGTCCAGCCAGACGCCGCCAAATCGACGCCACAAAATTATCCCGAATTCTGCATATTCAACGGGCAATTCGCTGACATAAACGGCAATCGAGTAATTTCTGAGACGAGACGAGACAACGGCGAATCATTCATATCGCTTGTTCGCCGACGGAGGAAGGCCCTCCTCCTCCTTCTCTCTCTTCCTCCTCCCTTCGACCTCATTCCTCCACGCACCTCCAGCTCGTCCTCCTCGTTGTGGTATGTCGCTGGGAATTTTTATCCCCTTTCCCTCATCCCATCCCCTCCACTCTCCAATCTCCTTCCTCCTCTCCCTCCTCTCTCTCCTCCACATCCTCCACCTCCTCCACCTCCTCCTCCACCTCCTCCCTTTCCTCCCCCTCCTCCCCTCCTCTCCTCTTTTCGCCCTCTTCCCTCTTCCCTTCTCCTCTCTTCCTCCTCTCTTTCATCCTCCCTTCCCCATCCTCTCACCTCTCCCTTCCCTCTTCTCTCCCTCCTCCCCCTCCTCCTTCCCATCACCCTCTACCCCTTCTTCTCCCCTCCAGATGGCGTCCCTCTGCCAGGGCGGCTCCATTCGTCGCCGCTCTCTCGACGTCATCGAAGACGTCGAGGCCCGCGCCAAGCGACAGAACCAGAACCAGAATCAGAATACGGCTCTGAGTTTCGTAAGAGGACGAAGAGGGGAGAGAGGGGGAAAGCCCTCTCCAGGTCCCCATGGACATCGATATGCCCGATCTCAAGTACAGCCGTGAAAAGCTCGATGTGGAAGCGGATGTGATCGTGGGCCATATCAATAAAGGTGAAGGATCTGAACCCTTTCCCTAGTTCCGAAGTCCTTACGCCCGACATTTACGGTGTCTGATCGATTTTTTTGCCTTATTCCTGTCTAGCACATTATTTTCCCTTTTTTGAGGCTCCCACTTACCATCTCTGCGTGAGAAAAATTATAATAAATGTAGTTTATCGTCTATTTATTTCCCTTTCGCCTATTTACCCGTTCCCTCCTTTCAGCGGCCAACAAGCTCTTTCACGACGCAGTGAAGCAGCTGCAGGCCCGCAAGGACACGACCAAGAAGCCAGCAGACCCCCAGACCACCCAGGCCGCTCCCCAGGCCGTCCCCCAGGCCGCCCCTCAGGCCGCCCAACCGGCCGCCCCCCAGACCTCCCAGAACGGCCCCCAGACCTCCCAGAACCCCTAAGACCTCAGAGATAAAATGTTTCGCATCCATCGATATTGATTTTATTAATTCGAGTTTGAATTACACCGCGAGGAGGGCGAAGTTGATAGCCAGATCGCCTGTTGTTTCTGATCCATTCCACTTTATTATCGGGCACCGGAACCATTGTAATTTCCATGCCCGGACAATGACTGAGAGTTCAAAAACAGGATCTACCTCCAATTGAATTACACGATATGTAGAGGAACATGAGGTGGTAGATCAAATGCGTGATGTCCGCCGTTGGTTGCGGGCGTGGGAATTTGAACGCCCAGGGTGCCCGGCAATAGTGTTTTTGATCGGTCTAACTTTATTCTACCAGATTTTTCCACATTCTATCGAAGACTCTGTATTTATTCTATCACAGGCGGCATAAAAAAAACTAAAAATGTAGATGTCCTGCACAGAGGTACGGAGTCCTGCAAAATAACTCCCACTCCTTATTTAACCCTACATTACCTCCACTATTCTTCGGGGACGATTAAACGGAAGGAAATGCTGACGCCTCGCACGCGGCAGCGCATAACGAAGACCATGTCCCTGGGCCACAGCGAGAAGTCTTCACGGAGCTGAAAATACTCGATCTAAATACTTGTCTGTATGGATGTTAATTATATCGAATTCCGAGGCGACGCGCGAACTACTCGGCGGTAAGCAGCGTAATGGTGATCTTTCGCGCCTTCATTATATTCATTACGCTGCTTACAAGGGAAGTTCGCGGACTTCCCATGGAAATTCGAAACGAGATTAGGTGCATTCGAATCAGCTCGAAAAACTGAGTAGGAATAAATCATTGTTTT
>JACMIG010000632.1:11378-28442 GCA_014805385.1 Levipalatum texanum
TTATTCCATCAAGTAGGCTATGCCGTCTTGTGGTTTTGCTTAGTGCTACCTTTCGCCTTTTCATCCTTCTTCTCTAGTGTCTCCATCCTCCTCCTCCTCCTCCCTTACCTTTCTCCCCCTTCGGGGCATTCAATCGTGCAAACGATGCCTGTCTAGTGAAAAGGAACGAGAGACCCCAGAGAGAAAGGGAATTAGTCCACAAGGGAGAAGGCAGTATGCCAGCCTCTCCCCTCCTCGCCCTCCTCCATCGACAAGTGCCCGCCGCGCTGAGGTATTCTTTGGGATGAAGGGAATTGGGCTAATTTTCGGAGAGAGCATTCTGGATGGGAAGCGAGTATGCAGTTGAATCACGTCTTTAGATCAGTATGTGTTTCAGGGACAGGAGATACTATTAGGAAGCGCGAGATTATCTAATGAGTTGGCTGTACAGAATGATCAAAACTGATTTATATAATTTCACCGCTAGATCAGTCTGCGTTTCAGAGTCTGTGGATTGAGTTGAGATTTACGAGGGAATCTGATATTCCATTCGCTACCATTAGCTGTAGAAACACTATTCTACTATTAACGGAAATTCAAGCAGAATTGCCCTAAAAAGTCATATCTCTTCCTTTACAGGCAGTCCTCCGGTACGCACTCGGCCTCCTCTCTCCTCCAGCAGCAGCAGGCTGCATCGCGGCGCACCAGCCAGGGCAGCAGCCACTCCAACGGAGGAGGTGTCTATGCACAGGTGAGGAAGATTCAGGGGAGAACCCAATTCACTGCTATACAAAGGCGCCGGGTTGGTGAGGAGGATCATGTGGGAAGACTCACAGTCTTTCGTGCCTCGCCAAGGATGGAGGAATAGTTGTGGTTGTTCAACGCCCAACAGAAAGATATCGTTGGTTGCTAGTCGAAGGGTTATATTACCAAATTCTGAAACTTAATCGGTTCGTAAGAAAATTCCGAATTACGATGTTAAAAATATGCTTTTTTGTACAGTGTTTCACTTCTTCAGCTAATCCGCATCGAAGACAGGGATATATTTTTATAGCATTAAAATTGTTCTTTTATAGATCCAGAACGGCTCTTCTCCCCCGCGGGTAGCCCCGGCGGCTCCTGAGCAGAAGGGACCGCCGCCTGTAGCCAATGCACCTCCACCTCCACCCCCACCCCCTCCGCCACCGCCCAATCCTGCAGGTCAGTAGGGATTGATTGATAGATTGATCGATTTATTGATTTATATATATTGCGTGTCAGTAGAGCAAGCAATGGTTAAATTTTTGATAATAAATCATGTAGCAATATTACTGCCAAATATAAGACGGCGAAATAAACATCGAGCGAAACGTAGCTAATTTGTTGCGAAATTGAAAAAAATCACAATATCCGAGTCTTCTAGGCTAGGTGTGTTAATGTGGCGACATCTAATTGAACTATTATTAATAATATTAATATTATATAATTACAGGCATCGCCCCGATGAGCTCTGCTGCCCCTCCGCCTCCTCCTCCGCCGCCTCCGCCGGGAGCTGGCGGGCTGGCGGAACTGCTCAAGGTTAGCATTCAGATTATTCATTTTCTGATAGAATATTACGATGTAAATCAAAGGCCAGTCAATAAAACGTGAATATGCATATTGTTAGCACCTGCAAGTTCAAAATCCTCTTGGGTTTGCTACCTAGTTTTTACTACCAAGTCAGGCGCTCTCTTCACCTGAATCTCAAGATTAATTTACATATTTCAGGCGAAGGGGGGCGCCCTCAAGACCAGCTCCAATGGACTGGGCGAGGGACGGAGCAACGGGCCTCCGGTAGCCGAGAAGGCCGCTCCCGCTCCTCCAGGTATTTATTTATTTATGAGTCCGCTTCTGGCGACAATTCCGCCCTGCCCGATGCTAAATGAACGAGCGACACTCGTATTATCAATGTTCTGCATATTATTTGAGCCTTTTTTCAAGAACAAAAACATCCAAGGATTAAGATGTATTTCGAACAGGAACGATTTATTGAAAGGATGAAACACACCGCGAATATGATTGTTAGCGTAACATCCCCAATGAATGCTCAAAGCTACAGTAGCCCCCGTTTCAGCTAATAGCCTCATGTCCGAATTGGCGGCAACGATGGCACGGCGGAAGAATACGCGGGCAGCCCTGGATGCCGTCGACAAGTGAGCTTTGAACTTTGATGTTTGGAGTTTGAACTTTCGACATTTGATCTTTGTACTTTGATCTCTGCAGCAAGAGCAATGTCTCCAATGGCAGCAGCGACTCGGGATGCGGCATCATCGCTCCACCTCCCATGCCTTCGGTATGATTTTGTAATCGCGAGTATTTGAGTTGTCCCAAAACCATTTCCACTTCGAACCAGTGGCGCGAAACCTTTTTCCATTGTCTCAATAGTCAATACCGTGCTGTTTTGAGGGAGTACTTATTTAGGCACGTTTGGAAACCGCATAAGCGATTTTACATAAATTCCAGAAGTCTCATGATTAGGGTTGTCAAAGGCAGACGGGGTTCTTCTAACAATTAGGCTGAAATATTTGATTCATTGTTGGGGAACGGAAATCCATCGCAGATCGAATCGTGTTTAAACAATTCTAAAAACTTACCCTTGTGAAACGTATAGTTCTATTCCCAAGGGTAGAGGATATTAGTTTTCCATGTTCGCATCATAAACGTTATATTGTAGAGAACCCGAAGCGTTCTAATTCCCACGGCCGGACAACCCCAATGACGGACTGCGCGCGCATTTGATCTACCTCCTCGAGCCCCGTTTCATGACCATCGAATCACAATGGGCATAAAACGGAGCTCGAGGAGGTAGATCAAAAGCGAACGCAGTCCATCATTGGGGTTGTCCGGGCGTGGGAATTAGAGCGCCTCGGGTTCTCTACAATATCCTCTGCATCAGTCCTCCTCTCAACAATACTTTCATTGCAGACGCCCGTGGCCAACGGAACAGCCAAGAAGTGGCCCGATCCCCTGAACAAGGCCAACGGCGTCGCCCCGGCTGCGTCAGCATCTACCGAGGGAGGACACCGGAAGTGAGTCAGCGAGAGAAGTCGCCCAAATGCTCAATCTCACGTATTTTGTCGGAATACAGCGGGTGGTCAAAAACGCGAATCGGCGAACTAAAAAAAATCGGTAACGTCAAGGCATCCTTCTGAAAGGGAACCATTCCATGTGGCGTTTTGAATTTATAATTTCGCATAGTTAACATATTTAATAACAATAAAATAAATATGATATAAAATATGCTTTATCAGGGCACCCTCGACTTCGTCCATTTCCATGGAGCCCGCGAGGAATGGAAGTTCCACTGCAGATATTAGCCAGGATCTCTACGATCGACTCAAGGCCGACTTGATGACCGAGGTAAGGGTTGGTATAAATCTCTGAGTCATAGAATAAAACAGGCTCGAACATTCTTGGCATAAAGCCAAGTTTTGAGTCGCTGTGTTGAATGCGTCCTAAATTTCACTCATTTTGTAGACAAAGTGTCTGTGATAAACTGCTGAGCGAGCTTGGTTTATTATTTGGTTGCGATCAGAACAGACGATTAAACTTTTAACTAGACCTATCGAATTCAGTCCAGTCCGAAACGTAACTCTGACCATTTCAGATCCGCTCCGAAATCGACAAGGCCAAGCAGGAAATCCTGGCCGCTATTGCCAGTGCCCGATGAGCTTTTCCTAAGGAATATCCTATGGATAATATTTAGAGTCCTCTATTTACTATACCACGTGTTTCCTTTATCCATGAGTGCTTCTAGCAGCTTCTTTCCAGGCCTTGTCAGAAAATTCTTGGCACTGTGCCAATCTTGCTTATCATCAAGCCAAGAAGTTCCTGTCAGGCGCTAATTAAAAGAACGCTGATTTAATATGTATGTTTTTATTTCGTCCTTATTTTATGTCATACCGGTTGTTACTTCGAAGTTTTTCCCCGTCTCCTCATACTATCGCCCATTCTGTGCTAAACCCCCCAACCTCTTATCCCCTATCAAACCCTATGCACCCAATGCCTCGGTCATCACTTTGGAGTGTGTACATATTTTCCGCCCCATAATCGTTTTGCCATTGTCGAGAACCCGAATGGTGGCGTCGAGCGAAAGTACTAAGAGGAGAAACAGTTTTGCGGTCCGTAAGATAGGGTGGAGAATTTTTTCGAACTTTGTCAGTTTGCGATTCGCTGAATGCTATGTACTGTTTCTGTGGTTTGTAGCCACAAATGCCCCCAGACTATTTGACGGTCCTGCATCTTGTTTCTGCTCCTTCTCTAATTCCCTCGACGATACTCCCGATCGCGAAAAAGACACATGCAATCCCTGCTCTCTCTCTCTCGAATACTTCACGCGGTGATGTTTTTTTTCTCCATATTTTAATCCCCTCTCTTTCCGTTTTCTTCTCCTGTTCCGTGACTGTTTTCATGCTCGAATTGCTTTATATATTGTGCAGCACCACAGAACTTCTAAAAGACTTGTGCTCGTTAGCAGACAGTTCCGTTTGTATCTTTCAGGGGAAAAGGTATCTATGCCTGAAATTTGGCATGCTAGTTTATCCCAGATTCCAACCGAAGTGTGCAAAAAATCAGCGGTAGATTCCTTATTAGCGCTGAGATATGGGAGGCGGAATTTTCGGTAGCGGAACGGGAAATTAGAAGTTCTGTGGTGCTGCACAATAAATCGCGTCTTAGCTTAGGGTATGTTTCACGATATTTTTATAGTTGATGTAGTCGACAGTAAATTCTTTTGCGGTATAGTCTCCGACATAAAAGGAGATAGATCACCATGAATTCGGCCCATTTGATATCTTCAAAGTGCTAATCGCAAGCTATTCCGCAATGTTTTTATCGTCGACTATATCATCTCGCCGACTCATTCGTTTTCTCATTCGGCTTAGTCATCGTGCATGATTCAGCTGGGCGCTATCCTTCTCCTTCTCTTATTTCATTTCTCCATCCTCTCCGTCTTCCTCCTCTCTCTCTCTCTCCCTCTCTCCCCTCATCAGGACTCGTCATCATCGTTTTCTTTTCAGAGTAATAAAGACTATGCCCTTGGGTCGTGCTTTCCTTATGCCTACGCGTCGAGAATCTATAATTCCCGGGGTCTATAATTCCCCAGAATACTCCTATTAAATCTGTTCTATCTCCGCAGATTGATGTCTGTCTGACAATGAGGTCTTTTTAATGGTTCAGGGATCTAATTCGGTGTTAGATAGGCTGTCTCGAACTTCAGACCTTGCTGCGAATCTCTCCATTGATCTGACCATAAGGGGCTTTAGAAAAACGAGAAGTTCGAGAAAGGGTATGGACTCTCTAAAATAAGCTTCGAATCGCTCCCCGGAAACCGCGAAGTACTACCGGTTCGCGCCATATTCGACTCGTACTCTCTCTTTCCCATTCAAGTTTGTTGCTCCGATGACGAAAGCCCAGTGCGATAGAGGGGTAGTTTCAAGGTTGTCTTGATAGGCACCTTTGAATGATTCAGCTATTTATTGCCACGAACGCCGCGAAACTTCTGTCATCTCACTTGCGGAATAGTTGTCGCCTTGCTGGTTTGGAATGAGTTTCACATCAACAATAGGTGCGAGATAAAGATGGCATAATTAATAGAACCGAGATCTCTCTCCCATACTTCTCAATCGAAGGCTATTCTTTCGCGAATTGTATGGCCCCGCACCAGGGTGCGAACCTCGCTCAATCGACTTCTGACAAGATAAAAGTTCCGTTGGAACTCGATCAAAGGAATAGATGGTTGTCCTCACCAATACTTTGACCACGACGAACAAGCTTTCGAAATGTTGTCCTTATGAATGCGCCTCACCAGGGAATTCTAAAGGCTATGCTCAATATTAGTCCCGTTGGATGACCTAGTTGAATGATATTCGCGTGATCGTGTTGCGTCAGAAAAGCACCTCGCCATAGGTTATGAGCCCTAAAAGTCCATTTTCAATGGTATCATATTCGATCCCCTCCCGAAATCAGAGCTCTTCAATGGAACTCTGCTTCATCAATTTCATCACATCAAGTTCTGTCGGAAAGCCCTTGGCTGGACCCAACTTGCCCCCTTCCACTGCCCAAATCCCCCCTGTACTATATGAGTAGTCCCTTTCGGTCGCCTTCTGGCCTCACCTATAGAATCCCGTTTTTTGTCGATCTCCCTCTCTCCTCGACCCCAACCACCCCCGAATGTGAATCCCTACCCTTTTTGCTTAACATCGAGCTCCCCCTTCAAAGAGGTCAGATCGTGTCTCTCCCTTTCGTTTCCTTACTATCTCTGGTGGTCTCTCGCTTTTAGCGCTATCTCTCTCCTTTCCTTACTATCTCTCACAGTCTCTTGGCCCCAGTGCTCTCTCGCGCCTTGGTGCCCTCTAAAGAGACGCCATCTCTCTTTCTCTCTCTCTCTGCCAAACATCAAGTGACCTGCGGGATTCAGAGCAATCTTTCCTTCTCTCGAACTCGATTCCGGTTTCGGCAGTTAGAAGTTAGTCGGGGAAATAAATTGTACCCTACGATCGATTAGCCACGCCACGCCATTCGCTCTGTCACGTGATTTTGAAACGTTAGTCTTTTTAAAACAAACTCGCTCCAAAATTAACGTGCATTAATTCGTTGGCTTCATTTGACCGCGCTGAAACATAACGCAATTCTATGAATTTATTTTGTCAACTCTTTCTTCATTTCGTGTCATGCGATCTTGAAACGTTTAGTGTCTTTTTCGGATAGAACACGAAGAACAATTAACTTGCATTTATTGGTACGTATAACTGAACCGCGCTGAAACATAACGCAATTCGAAATCGAGATGATTCTATGTCGCGATGCTATGTGATGTTGAAACGTTTTTTTTGTTAGCTTAGAATGATCAAAAGAAGGAGAATTACTAGGCATTAAGTTGTTGATGTGATGGAATAGTGCTGAAACACAAAGAAATTCTAAGTTTTTCTCTGTCTTGACTGATTTGCGTGTTCTTTTCATTGAAAATGAATGAGATCGGACTTCTCCTGTCATTCTCAGCATTGGGGTCATGTAATGCTGAAACGTTTACTGTCTTTTTAGGACGACATAAAGAACAGGGATTAACTTGCATTTATTGGTGCAGAATATTTGACCGTACTTGAAACACAACGCGACTCGACGAGTTTTAATGCGTCTTTCCTCATTTCGTACAATTAAGCACCACTCTAAGACTGGGGTGTCATTTGGTCTTGAAACTTCTATAATCGTTTTGAATTAGAAAGAAGAGAACAATTAACAAGCGACTATTCAGACGTAATATTTTATCGCGCCGAAACACAACTCAATTCATGCTAAAAATAAATGTGACCGACCCCGTCGCACCATTCGTTCTCGCACTGGTTATAAGCTTGCGTCGAATGAAACAAGTTTGCGTCGGAATGAAACAAATATCAGCGAGCACTCATTTGGATTTATTTTTAATCGAGCTGAAACACAACGTAATTCGAAGTGTTTTCTGCTGTCTCTTTACCCTAGTTTGGAGCCATTTTGCTAAGCCTTATAAGGGAATGAAGCCGAATAAGGTCCTTCGCACCACTCTCCTCAGTGATGCCAAGTGATGTTGAATCCATTCTATTGTCATTTTAGCAATATGAAAAGAAGGAGAATTAGCACGAAAACATTTATCGAATGATTTGGCGATGCTGAAACTTAATGCAATTAAATTGTTTTGTTTTCTCTTTTATAGTTTCGAGCGATATTTTCCTAGCTTCTCTCATTAAGAATCGGTTCTCTTCGCTGTTCCTTGCCTTGGTTTTTTCATCAGCAACGCGAGGAGAATTGGCATGCCTTTATTTCTACGCTGTCTTTTGACAACCCCGAAACTTAACTTCATTCGAGGAAAATTCGTCTCTTGCACCTTTCTGCTAATTTCACGGCTTTTCATCAATTCGTGCGCATTTGATGTTTAATTTTTCGCACTAATTTGTTGCCAGCATTTCTCAGGATTTTATTGTCTAAGCCGTAATTTAAGTAAATATTTAATATTTCTGAAACATAGAATATTTCCAGATGACTCGGGGATGGCTTCTGGCCGCCCTTGGGCTCGCACTGGTTGCCGTGGCATTTTCGACGTCGGACCAATCCAAGGTAATTATGATTTCGCCCAGAGTAATTCTCATGACAATCTTAAAAGTAATTCTCGTGATAAATTTTAAAAATAAATTCAGGCCCAGAAACGAGCCGAAGCACGCAAGGAAATGGCAGAGGGACTGGAGGAGTGGATGGAAGAGCGGGGTAATTAATAATTATAACTAATTTGTCTTTAAAATAAGTTTGGCTGGGATCCCGCCAAGCTTTAAAAAATGTGTTAACCCCATTTATTTAGATTGGCCTTTCACCATGAGCTTCTTACCTTTGTTTTGAAAAAATTACAATAAGCATTGTATCGAAATAGTTTTAAAACATTTTTGAAAAACGCTATATTCCAGAATCCAAGGCCTCCGACGCGACGGAAATTGCCAGAATCGAAGATGAGCGCAAGAAGCTGGCCACGAGGCTGGACAATTGGATCCTGGCCAAAGGTGGGGAATACAGAATGAAAGAAACAATACTATCGCAGTCTTCCTCGTAAACCAGTTACTATGGCGATCATTGCTAGGCCAAAGTCGGCGTTTGCTACACCATATTAAAATGGCATTAAAATCGTTATCGAGCTTTCTATTCACTCAATTTGGGACTCCGAACATATTGTAGAAGAATCGGTTCTACGCGAATATTGAACGTATGAAACATGCATGAAAGTATATTCTGGACAACGAATTAATATATTTATAAAAGAGTCATAACTTGACTCCTTTAATTCAACACCAATAATGTGGCGATTCCAGAGCAGTCCAACAACGAAACCTCGTCCTCGGAGGAGTTGGAGGAGGACGACGCAGAGTACGACAGCGAGGCAGACAAGGCTGCGGCAGACGAGAAGGAGCTGCAGGAGGCCAAGGTGAGGACGAAGGACTTGTTAATGTCACATTGGTTTCTTTTTTAATTACTTGTAAAATATATTTTTTTCTCAAAACTCATTGAAATTCCAGGCTCGCGGAAGCAGAATCGGCGGTCTGAAGGAGTTCCGCGATCGACACGGTCTCGCTGACCAGAGTAAGCACTATAATAAAAAATAGGTATAAGGTATAGGGTTCAGATTGCAGATACTAAAATCGCCGGGGCCAATGGGGCTAAGAGTAGTATGATGTGGCATGGCATAGCTTTTGTCAGGTCTGGTTTCCACACCAAAAATTTTCAAAGGATGCAGGTTGCTCCTATGCACTTCCTGAACAATAAGAAGATATCGTGATGATCAGTAGATCAGGAAAATCTGAAAATATCTTTATAAAAATTGTCTGTTCCAGAAGACTTCGACTACCTCATGTTTACGGCGATCTACCCCACGGCAACCTGCATGGCGGATGATGACCAGGTTTGATTCCTATCTTGGAAGGATTAGATTGGTGGGAACTTACTTGGCACGGTACCCAACGAATGAACTTTCTTGGCACGGTGCCAATATAAGCTTGTGCTTGAAAAGATTTTGTGCAGTTGCACTTATCGTGAGATCATCACATGAAAGTTCCACCTAAACGAAACTACGAAAAACAATGACATGAATCTTTTTCAGGTCCCCGGGTCGTGTGCTGTCCCCACGGGAGCAGCGGAGTGGACCATCCATGGACTTTGGTTTGATTTTATTCACTCTATCATGTCGAAGCATTATCCAATCAAGAAAACAACAACTGATATTGCATTCGCGAAACATAAACATACTTGACAGTCTGTGCAGTAGCGGAGTGGACCATCGATTAATTTTTAAAGATAAATGAAGCATTAGATGTCTGGTCCATACATATATCCCGGAATTTTCAAGAGACACCAGCAAATGATCAGGGCTTTCGCGAAAATTGATTGAAGTATGATTTTATGCAGTGCATTCCATCGATTTATTATCCGAACAAGACATCAACACTTTATAATGTTTCTGTGAAACCTACATGACAGTCCCTTTGGCCATTTTATGAAAAATACTAAATTCATTTAATAATTATTCTCATTGTCAGGCCCAACTACAACGGTGGCAAGTACCCCCAGTTCTGCGACCCGAGTCACTTCGATCCCGCCCAAGTTGCCGAGATCAAGGCCAAGATGCTGTCAGTTATTTTAATATTTAAAAATTTTATCTTTTAAGATATTGACCTTGTATAATTGTGGTTTAGGATATTGTACAATTACTATTGGAGCTCGTTCAGAAGAGGAAATTGCAAAAATTGGTTCTGCGAAAAGTTTAGACGGTTTTGAAACATATTTAATGGCACAGCCTGCGTAATTTAACCGGGATGCAAAGAACTTCGGAAACTGGACTACTTTTTGCATGACAATAAAAAGTAAAAATAGAACAAAATTGCAGGACCTCCTGGCCGAACCTTTTCCCTAAAGCCGCGGAGACATCGCTGTGGCGCCACGAGTGGGAGAAGCACGGGACCTGCAGCAAGTCCGATCCTCTGCTCGACTCTCAGCTCAAGTACTTCAACAGGTATTTATTTATCGATTGATGAAATATATTTGATTATTTATTAATTCGTCTACTCTTGTATACATATACTATTTTTTCCTATTTTACAATTATTTGAGCAAATTACACTTGGGTTGTGTTTCACTGGCAACTTATTAGATGGATATGAATTCAAACCCAATGTGACGACTTCCTCCATTCAAAAAAAAATGTCAATATACTTTTCAATCGGAACTTGCACATTGTAGTTTGCTGAAATGAGATGTTTTCATCCTCAACGATCGAAATGTTCATTTTTTCAGTGCCCTCTCCCTCCTCGACGTCTTCCAAATTCCCGCCAAGCTCGCCGCCGCTGGCATCAAGCACGACGCCAAGGAGGCACTTCATAAGTGAGCACAATCAGTCAATGATCTACCGGATCGATAATTCACGTCCGATCGATGATTTACCCGATCGATAATCCCCCAAAACCAATACTTCCTCCCTCAGGGACGTCTTCACTACCGCGCTGAACAAGGCTGTCGGAAAGACCGCACAGTTCAATTGTCTCCGAGACAAGAAGGTAATACAGCTGATTGTGTTGTCTGGCAATCGCAGACTGATATTCAGAGGATTACTGTAATACTGTAACAGAGATTTACTGTAAAACCATTGTAATCATCCGCTTGAAGACTGGCCTCGATCTCCTCGCCGACATTCGCATCTGCGTCGATCGCGAACTGCGCCCAATCGACTGTCCTCAGGCAGAGCCGGTAAGGGGATTACTGTAGCTCTGATGAAAAAATCGATAAATTAGAAAAAAACCGATAATTAGGAAAAATCGATAATCTTACAGGAATCGGTCGCCACCAACGGACGCCATCACGGAGCTCAGCCTCTGCCCGTTCCCAAGGTACGCAAATAGCATATTCGAGATGGAATTAGCAATACACACATCTTTAATTAACTTCAAACGTTGTGGAAAGTAAGTGCCGCAAAATCATCTTCAATACCTTAATATGTTTCATATGATGAGATATATGGGCATGGTAATAAGTTGAATTAATAATTCCTCATTTTCTTTTCCAAAACTGAAAAATAAAATAATAACAATTACAATAAATTCCAGTCCTGCCAGCGGTACTTCTACTACGTGCCCGTCGGAGCGGAGATCGACGTCGACGCAGAAGAGTAAGTTATTATCGAGCATCCCGTGCACCATTGATTCACCTCTACTGCCCCCGGATTCATCGGCTGATTGAATCACACGGGGAATGAAAATCAATGAATGACAAATGTCATTTTTCCCTTCTAACTGGCAGCTATTTCGTCATAGACTTATTCGAATTGAGAAGATATCCGTGGGACCCTTGACTAAGCTCAACAATGATAATTAGGTCCCACAAGGCACATCCTCCGCTTCGTTTATTCCCCTCGACAAACCGTTCATATTCTAGTGCCACCCCTCACATCGGCTTGGAAGACGCTATCGAGCTCCGAGCCAAGATCGCTGAGTACCTGGCGAAGCAGAAGGAGGCCGTCGCCGAGGTCAAGAAGGAGTCCACGAAGAAGGACGTCCGCCCCTTCTGGAGGGACTGCGGAGATCGCGCTGTGAGATATTTTATTTTTTGTAGGCTAAAATGTTTGTTTGTTTGACGCCGTTCGCTTTCTGTAAAAACATTTTACCAGCTCAATGAGATCTGTTTCAACGTTTGCATTATTACGCCGGAATGGCATATTGTTCAATTTGAGTGCGGATGCGGGGTTTTTACAATTTCAACGACCAAAGAAACATAATTTCCAGATCCTTGAAATAAGGAGAATGAACAAGCTTATGGAAATTATGGGAAAAATGCACTTGGGCTTGTATTTGGTCTGCAGTTCCATGATGACAGTAACCTGAGGTGTTGCTCATACTACTTCGAAATCCGTATTTGGCGAACCGAAACGATGAGTTTCATCGTTGGCATTATTACATTGGGTAATCGTGCCTCTCAATGAGTATTAGAGCGCGTTGTAAAGATCTCTCTTAAATTTCTGCATGGATAAAATCGATAATTTGCTTTTAAAAGTATCATAAATATAAAAATAAATTCTTTCCAGCTCCACTACGCCTCTCGTCCTGCTCTCATCGTGACGATGGGCGTGCTCGTTTTCTTCCTCGTCATCATGGTCACCGTCTTGTACCAGGGCATCGCGCGCCCCAGGAACTACCACGCCCTGTAATAGCTTTGAACCCCTCGTGATAATCTTAAACCCCTGATGATAACTTTGAACTGCCTCGTGATAATTATTACCAAAATTCCAAGAGCAGCAATTTCCCAAGGCCAAAAATACAAATGAAAAACTGTAGCGCTCCCCTTGAACCGTTCTCTAACTCCTCTTATTGCCCAGTTAAGTCAGCCTGAGGCTCGAAATGGTAGATCATGACAGTGCGTAGTCCATCATTCGTATTTTCGGGCGTGGGAATTTTTCGCTTTTGGGTTCCCGACAATATATTCCCCCAGAATAATCACCCCAAATGATATGTAAAAATTTCCACGAGCTTCTTCCCCATATGAGTCAGTACATGCAATGTGATCCTATATCCCAATATCATCCTTTTGTATTTTATGTGATTCTATATCCCCAGTAATATCGACGCACAAAAAATTTCGCCCATCCCTACGGGAATCGAGTAGACGACACAATACGCGATTGGACTTTTCGTTTATTTCCTGCCACCGGCAAATAAAGCGTTCCACCGAAATGGTTTTTCGTGCTCATGAATGCAGATCGCGAGACAATCTGAATTTTATTGGGAATCAAAGAAGAACGCTGTGAAGAATACGTTTCAAAAATCTTGTTATCAAATTGAAAGAGGTAAGTTTGAATAATTGTCCAAAGGCTTTCTCTGAACAAGAAGCATTCGCTTGTTGTGCTTATTATGACGTTTTACACTTCTTCTTTGCGCCACACCTTCCGGTGGGCGAAAGTTTGCCTAAGTCGTTCCATTTCACCGAAGAGTTGTCATCACAACAATTTTTTGAGCGGGGCATGTAAGGAACACATTTTATGGGCCATAAATCATGGCAGCTTCAAAGGCGCCGTCGCCTTGTATCAAAATTGAGGGAATGTCGCCGCTTCCAATGAAGAGAGATCACTCGAACCGAAATTTTGATGTGTAGATACGATAATACAAGGCGTGTTTCAGCTAGACGATTGTGAAAGAATTATTTTGAAATGTCCGATTGTTTCAAATGTGTTTCACTGATCACCCTTTAATTCCGATGAGACATTTTCATCTAATCGTCAGCGAATTGAAAGAGAAAGGTAATGTTGACAAGGAAGTGCGTGATATTCACGTTGACAGCACATGCGCCTCCAACCCTAAAGGGGAGCAGAGAATATAGGAGAAAAACTCCCTCGGAGATTCGACAAAACATCCCGTGCAATAAAATTGTTCTGTATGGGAACCTGCGTCATGCTTCCGTAAGCCTTTGGACTGCTTTTTCATCCACCGATCCAAGAATGAATAACAAAATACAAAAACCATCCGTGATGACTATAAAAGAGGCCTGAACGGCCCGAGGCCTTTCATTTAGTGATGTCCATCCATTGCCTCCTTCTCCTTCTCCTCGCTCTTGCCCTGGTGGCTGATGGAGCTCCTTTCGCTGGAACCAATGAAGCCGCAAGCAGCGGAGGGTACGTTTTGGTGTTGTAAAAGTTTTCGTGAGTCATCAAAAACCAGTGACTACTGCACGACAACGCTTATCACACTGCTTGTTCAACATGGTGTAGTAAACGTCGTCGCATGGCAATTACGGTAAAGTCTAGTAGCAGAAGTCCGACGACGATTCCTATACCGCTTGATAATAGTGGTGTAGTAAACGACGACGTTTACTAAACGACATTTTAAAGCGGCGGTCGCCGTCTCTACAAATGGAACGACGAAGACCACGTGGACGACGAGAAGCAGAAGGACAAGCGCCGAGCTTGGCACTGGCGGGAGATGAAGGGGATCTACTGGTGAATAACAGTAGGATGGGGCGACCCATGCCGCCATTTCTTTCCTTATTTCCGACCGAGATAAATCACTGTGAATAAACGTTTACAACATTCTGCTATGTGCCTATATTCGCAGCACTACTTTGTCTTAGGAGAAAACAAATGCGTTTCACCGTCAAGCCATAATGTAGCGAAAATGAAGCTGCCATGATCGACGATCGGGTTGCGAAAGGACACAATGAACTTTATTTTCTCTGAAGAAACCAGCAGAGAATATAAGCTCTAATATACATATAAACAAAAAATCAACATAGGGTCTCTTTATTGGAACCATTACATAGACACGATTGGAGTCCTTACATTCTCCTCCGTTATATGCAGAGGTCATCAAGGGACGTGGCCGTGAACGACATCAATTGAAA
The DNA here is from genome assembly GCA_014805385.1 of Levipalatum texanum. Lineage (NCBI taxonomy): Eukaryota > Metazoa > Nematoda > Chromadorea > Rhabditida > Diplogasteridae > Levipalatum > Levipalatum texanum. Next base: position 26,265 of record JACMIG010000632.1, read on the forward strand.
TGAGAAGATCGATCCCGTCCACCCTCTGCTTGTATTTTTTTAGAGTATGGGAACACTCCAATCTCCTCCTTGATGTTCCGTCGCATGGCATCTTCGAGGGACATCCCGTTAAGGTGCTCGTGGCCTTCCACCCCAAAATCTCCTCTACAATTCTATAGAGAGCTGTTTTTCGAAAAATGGCACTGAATCCGAGCACGGCACCGCGGAATGTTTTTTTAACCCAGATTCGGAACTATGATCATTCACAACTCGGTATCTCCATCATTTCGATGTCGTGAAACATACTGACTAAATAGCAATGGAGCTTGGTGACTACCGTCATCAAGGGCAAAATCGGTCGGATTAATTATTATCGCTGAGATATGTGTGGCGGGATTTACGCTCGCGGAACAGGAAATGCAAAGATTGGAGGGGGGGGGGTTTATTTTCAAGCATGATCATGTGCCACATTTCAACAAATTATGAAAGAAATTCGGAAAAGGAAAAATCAAACAAAAGAGAGGGAGTTATGCAAAGAAGAAAGAGAAATGTAAAAAGAAAAGCGCAGAAGAATGCCATAAAATTGGGCTGCTTTCGCGGTTGATGGTTTCTTGTCCTGTTGACGACGCGGCCAGCCAGTAGAGCGAGACTGGGTACTTTGAGAAATATCGAGTTAACCTGAACATAATTTCGGGGTTTTGGATGTTTGAATACCTTCGAGAGATCATTTTTCTGAACTTCGAATAATTCTTTTGCTCCGCTAGAGATTGCGTAGCGCCTAGTAGAAGGTTTCGCTTTCCGTGAAACATTCCTGAGAAATTTCTTTCATCGCTGAACAATGAACGGCGAATCCAGTGCAAACCTTCCATTCCCGATGTCCACGGTAAGGAAGGCGTACATGTCCTTATGCCGAAAATAAACTCCAATCACGTAATTGCTAAATTGAATCGCTGTGTTCAAGCCACACAGTTAAAAAAAACCCCGTAACAGTTAAGAGAACAATCTGTTTTCTGATGTTGTGGTTTGAAATTGTGATTTCGCTTAGAAAATTTCCAGTTTTGGCGCAGTATACACAAACCTGAAATTTGTCGAGCCAGATTTATTATTTTCGCCTAATCGTAAGCAATTCAAATTTTCCGGCCCCGAATCTGTGGTTACTTATCTCAGTAGTCCGTTCCGTCTATCGCTTTTATTACACACAACTCTAGTACCAACCCACGCAATGAGAAGGTCATTCATCAAGAACCAGGTCAACCGAACTTTCTGATTGTGAGCATGACTTCCATCGGCATTATATACTGTGGGAAGGAGAAGCCTAAGGCTGATAGATAATAACCACTCACCTTTTGCCTAGTCGTAGTAGTTTTTATAAAGTAGAGTAATCGGTTGTGAATAATTGTTTCGCCTCTTGCGTCCTGTCAAAGCAAAAGTGTCCGGATCCTATAGGAAAACAGAGCGTCTCTGTCGCACGAACTGACTGACAGAGTCTCAGACAGACGTTGCAATTTGTTTATAGTACGGGAATTCGCCCCTTTTGAGTGATTCACAACTTAGTAGAGTAGTTCAAATCCCGCATTTTAAATATTGTGGTAGAGAAGTTACCGGTCGGTAGGGTTGATAGGAAGCTGCGTATCCACTGCAAAAAAATTCATATCTTGAATTGAATGATATAAGATAGGTTAGATTAAAAATTACCTAACCGTGAAATTCGCGTATCATGAGCCTAGGAGGATCAGCGCTCCCTCTAGGCTCATGATGCGCGAATTTCACGGATAGGTATTTTTTAATCTAACCTACATATCTTATATGGCATACCAGTTATGCTCATGTACTGCACATCGTCACCAATGCGTTTATGCACGTAGAGAAAGTTTTCATCACCGCCCAAGTCAGTGATCAGAACATTCGGATGTAAAATATGAATTTCGTTAATGATCACTTCGAATGTCGAGTCCATGAATGTAGCTGAAAGGGAGTTATACACAATGCTGGCAATTCTCATCAAAATGTATTGCGGTTTTCTGGATCACCTTTGATTCCACTCCTATGGAACGGAATTGTGGTTAATCCAACTATGCGAGCAGTGTTGATTTCGGATTGGCTTACTATCAATGTCACCTGAAACGTATCTCTCTAATTTCAGGCATATTTTCCTTTTTCTCGTTATTTTAATACTCCCTAGGCTTATTCTTAAGAATA
>JACMIG010000633.1:0-28435 GCA_014805385.1 Levipalatum texanum
CCCCCCCCCCCCCCCCCCCCCCCCCCCCCCCCCCCCCCCCCCCCCCCCCCCCCGCCCCCCCCCCCGCCCCCGCCCCCCCCGCCCCCACGAACCCCGTCGACCACATCGGAGGAGAGGAGAGAATGTAGGGAGGAGAGGCCACTGGACTGGAAGCCGGCGACTGTGGAAGAAATTTCAGTCATTCTAGTAGACAGACAATATTGATCGTCTTCCATCGAATTGTAGATCCTCAGAGGAGGGAGTGTCGAAGATGTCACACTGCCCCATGTCTGAAGAGGCCGTGGAGGAGCAGAGAGGAAGGGCAGTACTGATGAAGGACTCGTTGGTGGGAGAGGAGGCGGGGAGGAGAGGGAATAGATAGGCGAAGAGTCTTCTTTCGACTTTGTTGCTTGGGAGCGTTGAGTCGATTGGCATGGCAGGTCTGCATCTGCTTCAGATGTCGGTTGATGGTTTGTGAGAGGGTGGATGGAGATGGAGGGAGGGAAGGGGAGGGGGGTAAGACTGACGAGGGATCCCACGCTTCCTCCCTCCCTCCCTCTCTCTCATCTCAGAGGCGGAGCATTTGGGACAAGATGTTCAACTGCTACACCAGGACTCCCAGCGTTAGACGATGACGGCAAGACGAGGACACTGGGGGGAGGGATATGGTAGAAGAGAGGGAGGGAGGAGTACCGCCTGGGTGCCGCTGCCATGGATGGCTGTGAAGACACGACAGAATCCATCGTCGGGGAACACGGTGAGAGGATGGAAGAGGAGAAGTGAAGAGATGGAGAGGAAGGGAGGAGAGGAGATGAAGGGGAGAAAGAGGGAAGAAGAAGAGGCAGAGGCGAGGCGGTCGACGAGGACCTGTCACTGACAACGTCTGCTCCCGTGTGAAGATCATCCAGTCTGAAAGGGGTAAGTTGGGAGGGAGGGAAATGAGTTCCACTCCCTCTCCCACTCCTCCTCCCCAGCCAGGTCTGATTCTCCCGTGGTGTCGGATAAGATCTCCGTGTCATCGGCATCGACGACGGGGGGATGAGGGGAGGTGAGATGTGGAGAAATGAGGGAGTGTAAGAGAGGGGGATGGGTCATTGCAGAACTCAACAATCCCTCGAGTCGTTCCTGGCGTCGAATAAGGGAGAATTGTGACTCGGAGAAGTGAGCGACGAGGGAATCCAAACGCCGCCCCTGCCCTCGCCCCCTTGGTCTTTCGTTTCCATAACATTTATCGTTGGTGGATGATCGGAGTCCTTAGGTGGCCTTGAGGGGGAGGATGACTTCTCCCGACTGAGCCTGGGCGGCGAAGGGGGCCTTGGGGTCGCTCTCCTCCACCGGGACCTCCGCCCACTGAACGACGATCTTGTCGTTCTTGACGGGGCCGTCAAGGCGCAGAACCTCCAGCTCGACCGTTGCCTGAACGATAAATTGAGAAGGGACGTGGCTACAGTACTCCTCCTGAGGGATGGAAACCGTCGACCTTCGGGTCGATGAATCCGAAGGCGTGGCGGACGCGATAGCACTCGTTGTTGGACGTTTTGACCTGGGTGGATTGGGATGGGAAGAGGAGGGAGGAGGGGATTGGAAGGAGGGGAGAAGGAGGAGTACATGGAGAGGAGGGGGAAGAGGTACCTGGAAGGCCAAACGATAACCTGCGGCAGAGACGATCTTGAAGGTTGCGTTGCCCCCGGAGGCGGGGAAGGTTCCCTCGGAGGGCACCACTCTCAGAGATGAAGAGCCACAGCCTGCCCAATCGATTAATTTTCTCTAATGCAAGTTCGTCGCTTTCTATGAAATTAGTCAAATGTCTGGGAAAATAGAAGAAAACCCAAAAAAATGGACCCATTGCTGCGTCGTCGTCTTCGATGGAGGGAAATGCGCAGACGATAAAAACGAAAGAATCCAGAAAGATGGCATTCCGAGATGGAGAAGACGCATCGATTTCCAATGTCTAGACATGGAAATCGAGAATTTAGAATTCTCAGCCATGAAAAATAGGCTGCTGTACTCGGAATCATTTCGAGTGGAATTATCACCTGAACCGTGCTGGAGGTGAGGAAGCAGTCACGCCCCGGGATCAAAGAATGATCGACACTGAGGGTATGCCTACCCTCAAGGGGGGCAGTGGACAGGGACGACGACGACCATGCGAGAGGCCACGAAGGAGACGCATTATTGCTGGCCAATTCAAATTCGATGGAGAACTCATTCCGACTGTTGTTGAGGCTCGACGCATGAACATTTATCCACGAACGATGGGAGGGAAGGGGAAGAGGAAGAGGACTACAGAACGGTGCAGCAACACTTCTTCTTCTTGGGCACTGAAGTGGGTGGCGCTGAAGTGGAGGAGCATGAGTGGAGAGGGGAGTTGGAGAGGAGGAAGGACAGGTGGAGGGGAGAGGGAAGGGAGGGCGAGGAGTGCCAAGAAGGGCAAGGGAGGGTGAGAGGAGGGATGTCCACTCACGTGCAATGGGCGGCGCAATGACAGGTGCTCCCCTCTCCGTTTCGCTATCTGCCTGGGTGTTCTGTGGCTTGGGTATCTCCACGGGGGCCTTCTCCTTCGACGGCGTCTCCTTCACCTTCTCCTTCTCTTTCTGGTTCTCCTTCTCCTCGGCTGCCTTTGTTTCCTTCTCTTTCTTGCTTCCTCCTTCCTTCTCCGAGAACGACAATTCGTAGTCGTCGTAGTCTTTCTTCTTCTTCAGGGGTCCTCCGCCCTGCTTGGCGAGGTCTTCGATGTTGGACATCGCAGGGGAAGAGGAGGGGGGAGAGGGGAGAGGACGAGGGAGGAAGGAGGAGGGTGTGGGTATCCTCCCACTGGCACAGAGACGATAAATGAGACACAGAAATCGGACAAATTTTATTTTCCGAAACAAGCAATCGATTAGAAAATTTTCAGTATATTATAATTCAAATGTATTCAATCTCTGCCATATTATCAAGGTATTTCAATCGAAATGTATTTTGCAGTGGCCATTATCCCGTAGTGCAGATGGCGGTGAAAGCATGGGCATAATACACGAAAGAGGGGGAATCACTTGGGATCGAGGTTGAGGGGAAGTTTACAGCCACACGAAATCATCTCCAGCTGCTTCTTCAGAAGGGCGATCTCGTTGACTGTGTCGGGGGAGAAGATCTTCCTCTCCTCCGTCAGCATCTCTTCCAGTCGACGAGCTCTCTCGGAGGGAGGAGGCTGCTGTAGAGGGAAAGGGTCCTCACATTCCTCTCTCTTCTTTCAATTCCACACATCTCCCCATTCTCTTCCTCCTCCCTCCTACTCTTCATCTAGTCCCCTTCCCCCACCCTCCCCACCTCGAACGTCCACGCGAACAGCAAAGCAGCGACAGAGGAAGATAAGAGTAGGCGGGCGGGGGTGGTCCTTCGCAATTCCCCACACAGGGACTGGACTGCCTCCGACTGGATAGCCTCCATTTCCGAGGGACAGTTCTGAGAAGATGAGGGGAGGAGGAAGATGGAGAGGGGAGACCTTCCCACACGATTCATTCGATTTGCAGCAGAGGGCGAAGGAGGAGAAGTACTGGGAGAAGCGTCTACAGCAGAGGGCCATCTACAAGAGGAGTAGAGGGGGAGGGGAGAGTCCTCACCTCCTCCTCCGGATTCGGCAGTGGTTCCTCCGCCAGGAACTTTGTCCACGATTCCTTGGACGACGCAAACTGCAATCGCCTCATGGGAGACTGGCCGTGAACTAACTGGACTCGTGCGGAATTTGGCCTTGTCATCGCTGGCAGTGCAACACAAAGCAGCAAAGAGTGAAGGTGGGGGCAGCCTGACCTATTATCGACTCTACGGCCCCCCGTCTACCCAGGCCCCTTCACCCCCGCCCCTTCCCACCTGTGGCTCCGTACTGGCGATACTCGCACGGAGGCCGAACTTGAGTAGAGGCCTCGTATTGGGCACTAGCGACAGATTGAGGTACCCTGAAAGGCCCGCCCTTCTCCGGTCTCTTCTTCATAGCACTCACCTCTATTCTTGCTGGTCGCCAGATCGGGCGTGCACATTGCATCGTGTAGGAGGGAGAGGTCCACCCAGTGGGGAGGGTACTTGAAACGAGCCACGTCCAGAATGAGCACCTACAGTCGATCTCTCTCCTCTCCTTTCGCGAGGACTCCTCACCTTATCCTCGCCCGCGTGGAAGGCCGCCACGGGAGAGAAGTGGCCTGAATGTTCACCTCTTGTCTTTCACTAAATGTTCTAAACAAATTCCAGAAGTTCCCCCAGAGCAATGCCCAGTTCGGTAATTCTGTGCCAGACTCGAGTTTAGGGATTGGGGAGTTGTCGACGCAAGCTTTTCCGGGGGAATTCTGCAGACAAGCACCTTATCTCGATCGAAAACGCACATGGAGATAACGCTCGCTTCCTTATCTTCGATAGATTGAAATAGCTCTCGAAAGGCGCGTACCGGATCCAGTCTGGCCGAGTGTCCCCCTGTCGTAGGAGGCGAGGAGGACGACGTCGTCTGACTGCACCGAGGCAACCACGTCCGAGCGGAAGAGGCGAACGGATTCTACAGTTTTGGGGCGATAACAAGATCTCGAAACTACTATAAAATTATCGCTAAACATGAGAGTTTCGATGAATACTTGGTTCCCGACAATATAAATTGATCTCTCCAACCTTCCGTCTTCTCCGCGTGCCTCATCTTGGAGTCCAGTCGATTGCAGGCAGCGAGGCAGGAGACTTGGGGAAGCGTCAGTCCGACCCTCTTCACGTTCTCCACGGGGACACAACAGTCTAACATCGACTCGTGGTAGAATCTTCAGAATTGCCATGGAATTTCAGCGGGAAAGCGGCGTGTGGTCCTATGGGACATACGCAGTAACGGGTAGTAAAATGTTCGCACTTCGTTACTGCGTTTATCTGATCGGTCGACTAGTTATTTTTTCCTTTGACTGACCTCCACGGTGCCCTCCACACCTTGCCGGGATCGACTTCCAACGCGTTGAGGACCATGACTGGAAGACTCCCTCTGCCCCTTATTCTCTCCGTGACCACTTACCGAGGGAGGAGAGGCCGCAGAAGGCGGGATCATCCTGAGTCCGGAACTGCGAGGAGAGTTTGAAGAAGATGTTGGCGGCGCCTGAAAGGCCCATAATACGTAGACGAGGGAAACGAATCGCAAACTGACCTGATCCGAGTGCCTCCGTGAATAGTCTCTTGCCATCGGGACTGGCGAAATCGGTGCAGGACTCGGGGAGGGGGCGGCGGTAGAAATTGGAGGCTGTGACGGACATCTGAGTGGGAGCCATTCCCTCCCGTGGCAACTATGGCACGTGGGAGAACAAGGGAGAGAGAAGAGAGGGAGGCAGGGAGAGGGAGATAATCAGCCACGACAGAGGGATTGGCAGGGAGGGGACACATGGCCATTATTTGTCCCCCGTCCCGAGGACCAAGGGACGGAGAGAAAGGGGAGGAGGTCGTACGCTGGAAGAGGTGTAAAGGAGGCGCACGGATCGAAAGGCCCCGCGGAGGAAGCACATCAGGCCATCGAGTAACAAATCTGCAGAATCAGCCGAGTGGACAGAACAAGGAATTATTAAATACGCAGTCGAGAATCAAAGCAGCTGCCTACAATCCCGAGAAGAATCCGAGAAGGAGAGGAGGGGAAAATGTGTCTTGTTTGTGTGCAGCTGCCATGACAGGGACAGAAACTCCACTCCGTTCGGGGGCGCCGCGAGGGAGGAGACCCTCAGGGTGTGAGGGGCAGTGGAGCGGAATGACGTACTCTCCATTGCCCATCGAGGTTGATGATTCACTCGCCCTTTTTAGAGGGCGTTGCCCTATTCGAGGGGGAAGTTTAGAGGTATGATCGGAGAAGTTTTTACAAATGGGCAGTGCGAGTAGTCGAGTTGAATTGATAACTTCCCTTTATTCACTTGGTTCCAGGGGGCAAGGCGACATGCACGGGGGGAAGTCATTGGAATGTGCAGAGGAAAACTCGATTAGAATATCACGGAAACACGTACAAAGGATACAAATGTGGCGTGGGATATTTCTCCGATTGTCAAAGAGAAAATGTGTACAAATACTTCAATTGTGCCCCTATCAACAGGTGGGTAAACGGGTAACGATTAATATAGTAACATGAATAAATTAGTTCAACTTTCGTGGCCTAGTGGAGGGGAGGGTGACTAGAACTGCTTGACGACAATCTCAGACTGACCACCGATCATGGTGATTCCCCACTTCCACCACCCGAGGGCCAAGTGTGCACTTGACCGTCGGGAGATGATCATCGTCCGCAGCTGCGAGAGGAGGTCGCTGTCCTGCAGGGCGAGGCCTCTTCCCCACTCCCCTCACACTCCCCCACCTGGTACTTCCCGTGGGCGTGGTGAGAGGCCACTGCCAACTCGAGTGAAGGCGTCTTCTCCACATCGGGGAAGGGCTCAGACCCCGTCTGAAGGAAGGCCATAGAGGAAGAGTCTTGGAGGTACTCACATGGTGGAGGATAAGAGAGAATCTCCTCGTGGGCGGTGCCTCGAGTCCGTAGGTGAGGAAGACGAAGTAAGTGTCCCTCTTGGCGATGGAGTCGAGGTCGAGGGGAGTGAAGGACCACGAATGGAGGCCGAACGACCCGAGGGGAGTCACGTGCAGGGACATCTTGTCGAAGCCCCCGTTCAACTCGAACGTCAGGTTCAGTTTGTCGGCCCCGATTCGACTCCTCTCCACGAGTTTTATGTCGATGGGGAAGGGGATGGAGGGAGCGCCGGGCACTGCCACCCACACCGATTGGCTGGAGAGGAGGAGTAGATGAAGAGATGAGGAAGAGGAGTACTCACTCGGGAGGGAAGAGCTCGTGGATGGCCGTGTAGTAGGGCATTCTGCAGTATTCGTCACGCGTCTGGGCGCAGTCACCGGGAGGAGGACCCTGAGGGAGGAAGAGGGGTTGATAGATGGGAAGAGGGTGGTACCTGGAGGAAGGAGTGGGCGGGGAGGTCCTTAGCACCTCGGTAGTCGAGGGTCTGGACGAAGAGGGCGTTCTCGCGGGAAGCCTGCTTGCCGGAGAAGTCGAAGACGGTGCGATGAGTGTGCTGAAGGGAGAGGGATAAGAATGGAAGCAGGGGAAGGGCATACAAGAGCAATCATCCTCCTCAGCCGGGGACTCTCGTTGCTGTATCGGTAGGGGAAGCCCGTCTCGGTGGTGACGAGGATGAGGAGAACGGCAGCGAAGAGAAGGAAGAGAACGCGGAGGCCGAAGTTGAGGGGGCGGGAGATGTAGACGAGGTTGTTCTGGAGGGGAGGGGAGAGGAAGGAGAGAGAGAGGGAGGGGACTCACTGTGAAGAGGACAAAGGTGCCGGCAATCACAAAGGCCAGAGGGGCCATCACCATCTCGGGGTGGATCGCATTGCCCAATCGGCCTGGAAGGAGGACGACAGGATGGAAGAGGAGAGGGGGTCACTCACCTACGACTGGGACGAAGAAGTCGACGCACTGGGAGATGGCGTAGGCGGCGAATACCATGGCAGGGATCAACGTCACGAGCTGGACGTAGAGGATGGAGGAGGGCGACACCTGGAGAGAGGAGTAGAGATGAGGGAGGGAGAGGGCAGGACCTTGCGGATGGCACCAATGTTTCCGAGGAGGCAGATGAGAGGCCCACGGAGGACGGCGGCCACGAGGTAGTTGAGGATGAAGAAGGCAGAGGCAAGGCCCGCCCATGTCATGGCGAGGAGGACGAAGGAGAGGAGGACGAGCACCGAGTCGGAGTGGGCCATCTCAGCATTGCGCATCTGGAACAGAGGAAAATCATTATTTTGGCCAGAAACAACGTAATTGCCGTTACTAGTAAGGTGGGCACGCAATTTTTCATATTTTTTAAAATAAATATCTCTTCGCAACGGATGTGCAAAAATGTCAAAAACTCACATTGCGATTGGCAGCGAACCAGGAGTGGACGTAGAGACCGGCAGTGAGCATCGGAAGGACGTAGAGGCCACCGATCATCTCGGGGAACGAGTACCAGCACATCGTCAGATCGAGGGCAGCGACTACGAGGGCAACGAGGAAGCCCGTCAACAGCATCACCAACGACACCACCGTGTGTCTGAAGGGGAAGAGTAGAGGGAGGGGCGGAGGGAAGGGGGAGACCTTCCGAATACTGCCAGCAGATCTCCCGCGGAGTAGAGTCCCCATTTGAGATGGAGGAGAACGAATCCGATGGAGAGAGTGGCTGCGAGCACGTTGGCAATGACACCTGAGGGGGGAGGGGAGTAGAGGAAGGGAGGAGGAGAGGGCACCTATGCGGATCTCGTAGCACACGGTGAAGAGGCCGACGACGTCGTAGAATACCCAGTGGTTCTGTTCGGCAGCCTTGCTCGGCTGCAGAGATTCGTCTTCCCTTCCCCTCCCTCCCTATCCTCAACTTTCCGAGATCATCTCCCGCGAGGACATTTCTGACTACTCCGAGTACATTCTCTCCCGCCCTCTGGATGGATCCCTTGTCGATCCTCCACTCTTCGTCGAATTCCGTGTGGTAGACCCATCCATTTCGAGTGTAAGCAATGTCCAGGCCTGTAATTTTCAATATCTCCATCCAGCCTTTCCTCACTCTCAGTCTTCTCTCCTCCCCCCATCCTCCCTGCTTTCTTCCCTTACCTGACACTCGTCCGAAATCGCGGAAGATACGGAAATCCGTGTCGGAGGGAATGATGCCCGACTGGAATATCTCCTGTGCGAGGATGGAGCAGTATGGATGGGGCGCCGATTCGAGGTACGCCTTCAGCAGCCATGAATTTCCAGGGCCGGCCTGTAAGGGTTGAAGATTATTCCATGCCATTTCCATAAATCCATAATTTCATGAGTCTATAAAAAAATCCAGTTGTTATTTGTCTCGTCTGGTTTCCCTTCCATCCGTTCAGAAAGTGTGAGTGTCTTCGTGTGAAGCGGCCTTCTCTCAACCATGGAGCAGCTCCTTCGCGGTCTCCTCTCCGTGAGCCTCTCCTTCGCCCTCCACCCTCACCTCCACCTTCAGCAAATGAACGGGGATGCCGCCGCCCTGGGCGCCAAGCCAAAGGACAGCATCACGTACCCTGACACCTCCGAGACTGTCAAGATATCCGCCCTTGCACTACTCAAGATGCTTAAGCACGCCCGGAGTGGAGTGCCCCTCGAGGTGACTCGTCCCCTCGACTCCCTCCCACTCTTCCCCTCCTTACAATCAGGTGATGGGACTGATGCTGGGGGAATTCGTGGACGAGTTCACGATCACGGTCGTGGACGTGTTCGCGATGCCACAGAGTGGAACCTCCGTGTCGGTGGAGTCCGTGGATCCCGCCTACCAGGCCAAGATGCTCGATATGCTGGGGAGGACGGGGAGGAAGGAGATGGTGGTGGGATGGTGAGGGAGGGAGAGAGGAGAGGAGAGGAGAGGAGCCGCCCTCCTCAGGTACCACTCCCACCCGGGATTCGGGTGCTGGCTGTCGAGTGTGGACCAGAACACACAACAGTCCTTCGAGACCCTCCATCGACGGGCGGTCGCCGTCGTCATCGACCCCGTCCAGTCCGTCAAGGGGAAGGTGAGACCTCTCTCTTCACCCTGATCACCTTCCCCTGTTGAGGTGATCCTGGAGGCGTTCCGCCTCGTGCAGCCCTCGCAGTTCATGTCCCTGAGCTCCTTCACTCCCATTCGCCAGCAGACTTCCTGCATCGGTTCCAACACGGGAGGACCGGCCATTTCCGTGTTGCACGGACTGGGCAAGAAGTGAGGGAGGAGTGAGGGGGGAGGGAAGGGAAGTCGCTTCTCCTCAGGTACTACGCCCTCGTCTGCGAGTACATGCTGAATGAGCGGGAGCAGCAGATGCTGCTCAAGTTGAATGCCCAGACGTGGATGGACGGATTCCGGATGTTGACGATAAAGAACTCGGAGAAGGCCAAGGACGAGGCCATGGACGCCATGATCAAACTAGCCGCCCACTTCTCCAAAGACATCGCCGACGACTCCCACTACGTCGTCCCGGAGGAGAAGAAGAAGAAAGAGAAGGGAGTCGTGGTCAAGAACGAGAAGGAGGTCCGCACCTTTGGTCGTCTCAATGCCAAGCAGCGACTGGAGCAGGTGCCCTTCCCTCTCTTCCCCTCTACTGCCACCTCCCTTCAGGTGGCCGAGAAGTCGATGCAGGGGAACGTGTTGGAGCAGCTGACGTCGTCTGCCTGCTTCCAGGCGATGCAGCGATCGGACTTCGCCAAGCCGACGCCCTCGGCCAAGGGAGCCCTCAGGATGACCAAGACGACCCCCTCGAAGAGCCTCCCGCCCCGTGTCAAGAGCCCCCTCAGACTCAAGGAGTGAATGACTCCTCCCCTCCCTCCCCCCTCCCCCGTCACGAGTATAAACAGACGTCACTGACGAACCTGGAAGAGAATCTCGCGTCCTCCCGATCCCGTTCCCTCGAGGTTGATGAAGGCTCGGATGGTGTGTCTCCACGCGTGAGTCTCGATGAAGCCGTGCGCCCCCTGGAGGAAGTTCTCTTCGGCTGAAAGGAGGGGATGAGGATGGGAGGGGAGAGGGCATAGAATAAATGGTTGCCCGGCAGGACCTTTATGCGGGTGAAAGTTTGCGGGTGAATGAAGCAAAAGAGCTCATTTCTGGCCTGATTTTACTCTTTGCTCATGTAAAAACATCCTTAATTCGACAGTTCAGGCCCCTTGCGGGTGAAAGTTTGCGGGTAAGAGAAGTCAGCAAAACGGGTACCATTTTATCTATGGGAGAGGGGGAACGAACCTCCATTGAAGAGGAAGACGACATCGTATTTGAGCTGCTGTTCGGAGTGGGCGAGGATGTCGAGGATCTCCAGCATGATGGCACAGGAGACGGCATCGTCCGTGGCTCCAGGGGTGTCTGGCATCGTGTCGATGTGGCAGTTGAGGAGGAGGGCGTGATCGGCTGGGCCCTGTACTCGGCCCTTTTCCACCTCCTTCATTGGAGACCTCCCCACCTTCTTCGGTCCGACGCGGGCGATGACGTTGGTGACGTTCTCGTAGCAGAGGGTGAAGGCGGAGAGGAACTTGAGGTCGAAGCACCCCGTGGGATGCTGCGTGTCAATCTGCAAGGCAGGAGTTTCCTCCCATCCCCCCTCCATCCTTCTCTTACCTCCACCCTATTCACCCCCGTCTCCGCTGCCGCATCCTGTGCCTGTTCGAGTCGTTTCCGCAGCATGGGCACTGCTTGTTTCTGAAGTGCCCCTCCATCCCCTCCCAACCTCCCTCCTACCTCGAGGGCGACTGAACCACTCGGACGCGGTCCCAGTGCAGTCACTTCGCGGAGGAAGATACGGGCTCGTTCCTCGGAGAACTCAGCGTAGTCCGTGCCCAGTCTGTGATTTCCACCCTCCATATTCCTTCCCTGCCTCCACACCTGACAGGCGGCAGCTTGAGGTGGAAGGCGACGACGGCGGCGTAGACTGAGCCGAGTACAATCAGGGCCAGCAGCCAGTGACGGTATCCGAGGACATCCTGTACCTCTTCGACCACTGACAGGGAAGGGTCGCTTACATTCCCCCTCCGTTTCTTGTCGTCATCGGTGTCGAGAGGGTGGTATGGAGAGCCGTTGGCTGTCTGCCTCCCCGGCCCCCGCTGGCGGAGCTCCATCTGCAGGGGGAGGTCGGGCACTCGAAAAACGATGACTCAAGGCAACGGCGTGAATGGAGAGGAATCCTCGGGGAGTGTATCACTGCCGGAGACCAGGTGGTTCAACATGCTACAATCCCCGAGACCAACGAAACAGGGCACAAGAATGGGGCAGATATCCGTGGAGGTAGTAAACTGGCGAATGAACGCGTTCGTGAGGGTAATTGCCCAGGCTGACGAGCAAACAATGAGGGAGAGGAACGATGGACACGGGACAAAAGCGAGAGGGGATCCATTTATCGGAGGGGAGGGCAGTGTAATCATGGACATTGTGAAACTGATGAATACTATCAATCGTGGTCGCCCTTTGCAACCTCTGCGGCGGGAGATTCGAATTGAAACTGTATCATTCCCCTTGGTTCCAGTCTCCACTTCTCTCACGACACTCGAAGACATCAAAATCTCATCTGGCTGTGCGTCTAGAGGGAAAGACGTTTTTGGGGAGCGTTGTCACCTGCGCGCAAAGAAATAATGCAAGCCCTCTTCCTCTTTCTCTCATCCCCCGTCTTCACCCCTTCCCGAGTCCATTGGGCTCACAACAACAGTGTCTTCACACCATGAATCCAAAAACACAGATGATTATTAAAACGGTAATAAATAATAGGGTACACAGGTGAATGGTTATGTGATAGAGCAAAGAATAAGACTGATCCGGAAAACAGTGATTCATTAATTAAAACTGCACGGAAAGAATTATTATAGAAAATAAATTGATAAAAGGGAAAATGTTCGCAAACAGTGAATGGGCGGAGGTCGTGGTCGATGGAAGTTTCGTGTTCGAGAATCAGCGGCGATCGCGCCTGCAACAGGCCACTATTAGTCACTGCGATAAGGCCTCTCCCCCGGGGAGAGGGAACGTGGCATCCACGGAGGGAGCAGAGAGACAAGAAGATAGCAACCCTCCCTGCATACTCGAGGCACGCAGTCACCATCAGAGCCTTTCGTATTCCTTGAGGTCATCGGAAGGTCACCCCATCCATTCCTCCCCTTCCCTCTCTCACCCCATTCCATCCCACGCAGTTATTGCTGCAGGAAATGACCTTGGAACAGCAGAACACAGGGGCGGACAGTGCATCCATCTCTCACAAATTGGATGCTACGTCAATTAGAAGACAAGCTAATTAAAAAAATACCTATCACGGGAGTCCCTGGAAGAGCGCGAGGAGCGCTCACGATCACGAGAACGAGAACGGCGATTGCGATCACGGGAGCGACTGAATCCTCCCCCTTCCCTCCTCCTCTTCTCCCTCGCTGACCTCCGATCCTTCTTCCTGTCCCTGTCACTGCGATCCCCTCGTTCCCTGTCCCTGTCTCGTCGATCGGGAGATCGCCGTCTGTCCCTGTCCTTCTCCCTCTCCCGCTCCCTCTCCGAGACTCGCGATCCCTCCAACTTCTTCCTCGCCTCCTTCCTCTCCTCGATATTATCCTGAAAGAGCGCAATGTCGAGCGAAGCGAAGAAGGCAAAATGAGAAAAGTATTGAGTGGGATGAAGTAACGTACGGGGACTCGCTCTGTCTCACTCAGAAGCGAGTGTATCCACTCAAGGGAGAAGGGAAGGGGGACACTACATGACTGCTGTCTGCTCAGGCAGCATCAAGTGGCCTCCTTAAATACCTCCACTCCCCCCGTGCAGTCGACGCCTTTAGCCCCCAGTCCCCCGATGTAGCTGCCACTCTCCCTCGACCCCCACCCACCTTCATCTCGTCGAACTTTGCTCGAATGTCAACCATTCCGAGGTGCATCTTGCCTCCGAAGTGATCGGCCAGCCGAGTCTCATGGTCCAGAAGATTCAACTGGGCACCGCAGTCCTGAACAAGCGGCATGAATTTGGCCAGAGAATAACGCAGTATCGATTGGTTGTCGACAATTCGAAAAGTAATCGAACCTCGCAGACGCGGAGCTGCTGCCTCGTGTTGAGTCCACCACCGTAGGAGCGGAGATCCATGGCAATCTGCTCCTTCTGCTGCTTCAGTTCCTCGACCGTCCTGCTCAGCTGCATGCTCTCCTCCACCTGCAGAAGGATCGTACAGGAATGAACTCGTGGACGGAACAACCTTTCCCTCGCTGCCGAGTTCTTCCATCCTGGCAAGCGCCTTTCCGATGTGCTCGTTTATATCGTGCATCTTCTGAGTCTAAAAGAAATACACGTGAATTATTTACTGGGAGCAAAACATGAAAAGGACAAGCAGTGTATTTAGAATTGAGGAATGCCATGTTGGTTACCTTGACGTATTCCATGCTGTCGGAATGGTCCTTGTTGTCACGCTCGATTTTATCCTGAAAAACAGCATCACCTTTGTATTATAAAATAAAAATTACCCTGATCTTGTTGATATCTGCATCGACCACACGTATCGCCTGCGTCAACTGCTCGTACGTCTGAAAATTCCAATTAAGTCAACGGGCAGTGGTAAAAATCAACTCCTCTCATGTCATCGAAGAGACTGAGTCCTCATTTTAAATTTTAGCCTGGATTTTCTGGCAACAAAATACTAACCTCAATATCGTAGTAGTGATCCTTCTTCTCCTGTTCCCTCTCGTATTCCCCCTTCAGTGCAGGCTCGTGTAACTTTGTGCATCGTACTAATCTGAAAAGGAACAACGTATGTTTGCAAGGCGTGTCTTCCGTACGCATCTAATCGCGTGTCAATTAACATTTCGGCCGGACAGTTTCCGTAGAGGTAGGCCCTGCACACCGAGTGGTGGTCGTATGGAGGCAGAGAGCGACCTGAATAGTACAAGGATGTCTCCCCCTCTACATCAGTCGCCCACCTTCCTCCTCTGCTCGCTGGGCTCCCATGAGCTGTTGGATCATTTCCCTCATCACGTCCGTCATCGCGGTAGTCGACGGGCGCCCGAGCGACTCCTAAACGTTTCGACTAAACACTAAAAAATCACGCGCACAAATCAGGATCTAACAACAGGTATGGCCTGGCATCAAACCAGTCGGAGTAAGTAGTAAATACATCTAATTCAAATTTATCTGTACATCAAGGAACAACTCGTAAAACATTGAAGCAAGTTGTGAGCAAATATATGACAAATAAAGCCAAGAAAATCGGCTTGCCTAAACAAAATGAATATCACGAGATACTCTACCGTAAACCTCTAATGTGTTCTCTACAACGAGTACAACCAGTGTCTATTTGGCTGCCTTCTTCGCTCGCTCCTCAGCGATTCTCTTCGCAATGAGCCTTCCGTATCCCGTTGCAAGAAATCCGAGTATGGCCATGCCCAGCATGAATTGGGCAACTTTCCATCCCGACACGGGGTTCAGAATGTTGATCTCCACTCCGCTTTGAAGGGGGATTCCAAGCTCTTCTTCCACTTTCCGAACGTCAGCCCAAAACTGCGGAGGTGGGTTTTCGTAGCTTATGACAATGTTTTGAGACGCGAACTGCAAGGGAATTTCTTTTCGAACAGGACAAGTCATGTTTGAAGAATTTAAAACTCACGGGCTTGCCATCGATCACGGCTCCTGGGTGGAGGGTGGCCACGGCCTTCTTCTGGCCAATCAGAAACAGTATCTTTTGAACCTGAAGTGAACATCCTTCTGTACTGTTTTTGACAGATTAAAAAACCTCTCCGGCTCGCAGGAACTTGGCAATAAATGTGGCGAAATCAACGTGCGGTGCATCCGCCGGAATTGCCGCTTCAGCCGATTTAGTGTCAGGCTGAAAAATGAACATTAATTAACTGAATAATTATCATTATTCTTGATTTGCAGCTCATGAAGTGAGCTGTTCATCTAGAATCCAAATTCAATTACATACCATCAGTGATCCAAACAAGATGGAAGTCAGGGCGAAGGAGAGAACCGCCGCAATTATGAACGCCTTCGCCCTGCTCCCTGCCAAGAATCAAGCTATATTATATTTTATCTACATTCGCGAAGAATGCAACTATCTCACTACTTACGAGGTGGAGGTGAAGGTGGGATGGGCTCCTCTCCGCCCTTCGAGCCTTCAGAAGATTGATGTGGTGGCGATCTTCCTCCAGGGACTTCCTCTGCTTCTCGAAAGTTTCCTTCTACACCTTCGTTGTCACGCCGAACACCGCGCACCCAGACAAGAGCTGGCATGGCACTACCTGCAATCGTGGAATACTGTTTGATAAAGTAAGCATGAAGCCGGAACGTGTAGTGAATGACAGGGGACTCACCTTTACCAATCAAGGAATCCATAATAAATGAGTAGTATCTTGGATGGAAGGGGGTAGAAGGAGAGCGGATGAACTTCAGGCGCTCGCGAACGGGATGGACAATCTCTTGGATGCAACTTGACGTGGAGGGAATCGCAATGCACCATCTCGAAAAGTAGTCGCGTCCTACGCGACTCAACGTTCCAGCCGCAATCATCTTCAATTTGCACAACTTGCACTGATGTGCGAAACGTCAGCACTAGCATTGTTTTCGAAAATTGCGCTGCAAAATCATTTGGACAGATGTCGTTTCCACGTATGCCAAACTCCTACTATTTTTAGAATTACTATACTCCAATAAACGCACACATTTACAACTCCAGGATTCTCTAGTACCAAAGGTTCATGAGAATATAAATTCGGAGATCTTTGTACTCCAATAAGGAATTGCGAGACTCTTGTGAATTGGCAAATACATTTATCACCTTCAATACGCGTCAATTTCCCTCTGATACATCTATGCATGCATTATGAGTATAAATACAAATAAATAATAACAGCAAATTATAGATTCCGTTAATTTATTCCTCGGCGGACGGGTCCTCTGCTGGTCCTGCTGAGGAGGGCCGCGCTGGGGCAGCGACGCCCTTTCGATCCCGCTGAGCTTGGTTGATCTAAATGAGATTATTATTGTAAACAAGAACCGATGATACCACATGCTGTTGTATTTTCAATGAACACATTTCCCACCTTGTCGCCGAGCGTGAGCGCCATTCCTTGGCTCTTGGCGCGTATTCTGATGTGTCCATTGATGGGCGACGTTGGGTCCATTGGGTTGGACTGAAATAGTCAATTTGTTTGCACCGAATCATAAAAGCGGTACCTTCTCGATGGAGACGTTGGCCAGGACGTCCTCCCCGAATATAGAGTGGGCGCAGAAGTTGGCAGCCATGAAGCCGCAATCGCCATCTGCAGTATCGCATTGAATAGCGAAGACATGAAATAAATTGCGAGTGTTTTATGCTGTTCCACTCACCCAACGCATCTTCCGGTGTCAGCAACTTCATGTTCGTCACCTTCGAAAGGTGGTCCAAGAACTCGCGAAGGTCCGCAATCGATGTGTGAACCGCGACCTAAAATATTTTTCAATTACAAGGTCAATGTGAGTAAAAAAAGCCTCATTGTAGTAACGGGAGTTTCAACAATACCTTGTTCTCCCACTCGAAGTCACTCCACATCTGTCGGAACTCGCCGTCCGTCACTTGGCCGGGCACAATGTAGTCCTACAAGGGGGAGACGATCACTTCTATTTCATCCATGCCACCCTTCCTCCCTTCTCCTCACCATGATGTCGATACGAATGTCTTGCAGGTACACGGCATTTCGGTCACTCGTCGCCCCTCGGACATCGTAAGAGATCATGGAGAAAATGACTCCGTTCTCCGTCGATGCCACTTTCACTGTTGCCTGCAATTTAAGCAGTTTCATCAGCTGTCGACCTGGCAAGGAGAATGTACCTTGATGTTGGCAAAGTCGGCAGGAGCGAGAGTGCAGGGCATGGGCTTGTCCACCAGTTTCAGATCTCCCACCTGTAAATTCGGCTAGTTGCTTTTGGCCAAGGGTGGAATGCTTAGGGATATTGCAATGGCCACTGCGGAAACCAATGACAGTTCACTGCTAAGATACACATATGATGCCTGTATAAAGAGCCCCGTACCGTCGACAGCTCCAGAGACACGTTCTGCAGTGTGTCCGCAGTCTGGTTCACGAGAAGGACGTCCAGCACTAAAGAATGGAAGTTTCCACGGTGAGAGGACTCCACTGACCGATGTCGTATTGGTTGACGTTGACGTAGGCCTCGGCGTAGATCGGGTCGGAGAATCCGGCCAACTGGATGACCTACAGACAAACGTGATTAGTTAACACGGAGGAAATCCGTCCCCACCTTTCCGAGTTTGCTGGAAGAGAAGTCGAACTTGGTCGTCTTGGGAGCAGTTCCGAGTGCCTGGAAAGTTTCAAGTTCAACATTCCTGGGAAACTGTATAATTCACATCGGAATAATACATAGCGGCGAAAATGGTTTCGAAAGTGACATCGAAGTATATCTCACCTGTGAGAGTGAGAGGTCGAAGAGGTTCTCCGTTCCTCCGATGGCGTCTCCCCTGGCAGACAACTGCGTGAACATTATCGTTTTGTCGGCCTACAATGGTTCAAAATAATGATGTAATAAATAATTAAATATTGATCTCCACTGCGTACCTGCACCGTATCCCTCTTCTTCTTTGCCTCGTCGCTCACTCCTCCGAGTCGCAATTCTCCCTTCTTCGATGCCAGGAACAACTCGAGGGATGCTCGAGTTCTGCAATCATTATCCATGATAATGATTTCTTGCTCTTCACGGAAAATATTCTCGACTCTGGGAATCACCCCTTCCTTCCTCACCCCTTGAGCAGCGTGTCTTCCATCTCGGCACCATAATCGGCCAGGACGCGGATGGCCGTCGCCACACTGCAAGAGTATTATAGCGATATATATTTTCATATTGTGATTATTTCCAGGCCACGACGTCAATATCGCATAGCGGCTGCATGAATGCGGACAAGATCCCTCACCGATCGACATCGTCGTCGGTCATGTTGCACTTGGCGAGGCCGCTCTTTCCGAGGTGAAGAATGCATCCGAGAATGAAGATGATCTCGCCGTTGAAGAGGTTAGTTCCCCGAGTGTTCTCTGGAATTAATATTGACATTGCAAGTTCAGATTGTTGCAACACAGATCTCTATGAAGCAGAGGATACGCCCACAGGAATAAACAGACGCACCCTTGTTGATCTGGGCGTAGTTCGAGGCTAGCTTGGAGAGGGAAGTGGCCAGAGACGCAGCGAGGAAGAATTCCCCGTCGAGGAAGAAGCGCCTGTAAAATATCCGCCTTTCAGTGTAATTGCGTAAACGGTTGAAAATTGTGAGTTACGCATTCCCATCTGCTCGTAGCAGCAAATTGTGGGTAAAGGATCAGGATGCATACCGTAGGGGAGGTTTTTCTTCTGCTCCCTTCTTGGTGGTAGACGACAGCGCCGTCTGAGTGGCGTAAGTTCCGTCGGCAGTGACGAGGGAGCGAGGCTAGAACAATATATTTATTTGCAGTATATAAGATAAGTGTGGATTGTAGCATCAGTTATTTTCAATCTCCCACCTTCTTCTCTCCACCCTCCTTCTTTTCATCTGCTTCCTTGGGGGCCTCTCCTTCCACTCCTCGCAGTTCGCTCTCCACGATCGGCAGCTCTCCGAGCGACGATTTCACCAACCGAAGGACCTGATAATATTTGTTTGCACCGAACCGCCGGAGTCTTAACATACGTTCATGATTGTCTCGTTCGACTTGCAGTAGGCGCAGAGAATCCACAGAGCGGACATGAAGATCTTGGGCTTTTGGATAGCTAGAAGACCGTCCTGAAAAACACAGATATGGAATGAAATATGCTTCATTACTGATATGGAAGGGGGACCAAATGTACGCGAATATTCTACCTGGACCAAATGTACGCGAATATTCTACCTTGAGGGCGGTGATGATGACAGAGTGGAGATGGGGAAGCTTGTGGACGGCTTCGCGCACGAACTGGAGCACGTATGCAGCCACCTGCTCGGACTCGTCGGACAGGAATTCCATCAGCACGGGCACAATGGAAGTGGCCACGTCGGGGAACTGAAAAGGATAGTTTTAAAATGTGTTACCTGGAAAAACGTCGCTCCAATAAAGTTATTTGAGCGCATATCTCGTTTTACTCCTGGGCGAGTCAATAATATCTCTACCACATTCGCTGACCTTGATGGTAGCAGCATGGAGCGTCTTAACGAGCTCCTGTCGATACTTGGCGGCATCATCAGCACTCTCATCCCCAGACTTTGCGATCTCCTGAAAGGCCAACATCTCATCGGCATATAGGCGGAGAACGAAAATAGTATAAGCCATCATAACAACTCGCCTTCTTGAGGTACATGACCATGTCTTCGACATTGCGAGATGACACCAGTTCAAGGGCGAGGGACAGCGTCTTCTGCCGGACCTGGAAATCGTTTACACTTGCTTCCCATACAAATCGGAAAGTCTAGTTCACCTCCAGTCCAGGGGCGGAGAGTACTCGGAGAATGTCCATGACGACCTCCTGCAGCACCTTCTCGCCTGCCGATGTCGCTCGTAGTTCCACAAGGCGATCGAGGACGATGAGCTAAAATATGTCTTGAAAACAAACCAATAAATCCCTAAACCAGTGAGTCGCTCGTGATAAATTTGAGGCGCTCGTGATAAATTTGAGTCGTTCGTGGTAAAGTTGAAGCGCTCGTCAATCATGAGTTTAAACCAATGAATCTCTACTATCGTGAGCATGCATGTAAAAAATAAATATACCGACCTTGATATTGTTGTCGCTCTCCTTCACGATGAGATCGATGTAAGCCTAAAAGAAGAAATATTAGGAATCTCAAATTTTGTGCATGTATGTTTCGTTTTGACTTTAGTACAGTAACTCTCGACTAAATACCTGAGCTGATGCCTTGATCGCTGCTGGAGCCTGGGAGAGTGTGACGAGAGTTCCGGCAGCCTCGTAACTCAAAATGATGATATTTTATGAATGTTTGCTGAACAGTGATTAGCAACGATGTGATTAGTTACATCTCCGCAATGTTTCAATTTCTGCAAATATTTCAGTAGCCTACCGAACGGCTCCGGATGTGCTCTGCAGGAGCATGTAGACGCATCGGATGAAGCGCTGGCGCTCAGTCGGATTCGCGTGACATACCTGAAGATTCTTGTATAATTTGATTTTAATATTACGATGCAAAGGTAAATGACATTGCATGCTGCTAAACATGACGATGAATATTGAATGACCTTGTAGATCAGTTCGACGATGATGAGTTGGAGTATGTCGCCGAAGGTGTTCACCGACTCGATACAGTTGGACAGGAAATCGAGAGCACGAGCCTGCAAATTGATTGCACTTCACAAATAATAGATCTGGTCTTATACATTTTTGTTTCGCGGAATGCAAAAAAAATGCAAAATTCTCGATAGGGTCAATAGAAATTGAAAACCTGATCAACATGGAGGAGCATCATGAACGCATTTCGCTTGCAGCTCGCGTCTTGTTCAGCGTCCAGGAATGTTGAAATGACCTCGGGAGCATCCGGGATCAGGAATTCGAAATTTCCTGAAGACATTGTCGGATGAACTCATTAATGCACAATGAAGTAGGAGGCGCCAGGGGATATGAAACACGTGAATATCGAGGTATTCGAAGGACTCACGGAAAATGGTGAAGATCGCGCAGACTGCGTTGCGGCGTACGTAGGAGTGACGGTGCTCGAGGCACGAGCGAATGGCCGGCATCAAAGGCTCCAGGAGTTCGGGTTCCTTCAACTTGCAGAGGAACCTGAAAAGGCGAGGTTATAATAATTCTACACAAGCAAGTGAATGAAGCTATTTTACCTACTTGTGGGTGAAAAAATATATAAAATGTTGCTTACCTAAGCGTGGATCCGCGGACGAATTCGTTCGGGTGCTGAAGGTCCTTCCTATACGCATCACAGACGAGAATCATCTCGTGTAGAAGCTTACCCTGGGGGTTAGTCTGCAAAAAAAGGTTCGTGTAACCTAAAGCAAATTCATGCTATACATATTGCCGAATGTTGAGAACAAGTAACCAAAGAAACGGTGAGCATAGTCAAACCAGAGAGTACCTTGGGCACGATTTCCCAGAATATCAGAAGAAGCTTCTTAAGGGCATGATCGTTGCTCGGGAGGCAGAAGCGTATTACAAACATAATCAAGTTTTGGACCTGCAATACCAATTCAATAAAAGCAAAGCTCTTTACAACCTTATCTCCGTTCATGCACATCGCGATCACTTTTTTGAGGGCCTCGCATTTCGCCTTGTCGTCACCTGCAAATTCAAATAAAATGCCTCGGCGAAAATACCTAGCCCCTACTCTACAATTAGTGCAGCAAAATATCACCGGGGAAAACAGACAAACCTTTCTCGAATTTTTCCTTCAATTGCTGCTCTGTTGGCAACTCAGCATCGCTGGGGACGTGAATTAGAGTGTAGCATGGCTGCTCAGCTGCCGATGCCATTTAATAATCGTTGTGGCCTAGAAGAATTCGACAGCTCCGCCCTCTGCAATTGACATCACTTCATATTCGATCTTAAGAGGTAATGTGGGGGCAAAATGGAGGTAAATCGTATAATCTTCGCATTTTGGAGTATTTTAGCGAATGTACAATAATTGAAGGCGAAACGTGGCGATCGCAGACTAGTTCCAGAGCAACGTGGTGTTGTACAGTAAGCCATTTAATAAGAAGGATTTTCCGTGTAAGAACCCGTTAATAAACGGGCAATTTGCCAAAAAATATTCCAAGCGAATTTGGATGTAAAAGTGCGAAATAGCACATTATTAATTAAAAATTGTCAACATTAAATAGTTATGTAAGGAATGCAGGCACATTTATTGGCTTATCAGCATGAAAAAGTTCAATTGAACCGTTTCTCCGTTAAATAGTCCGTAAAAAGTTTGCGGAATTAGTAAACGTCGCTCAGTTAAGCACATCATGGTCTGGGATCGCCGTTCGAATTTTTTGCGCCGTTTTCCTCCGGCAGCCACCTGTATTGTTAGTGATAAAGATGTCATCGTGTGAAGAGGAGGTTCTGCGTATCGCCAAGAGGATGGAGAAGATGATCAACGGAGCGAAATCGGTAATTTTGAAAATTTTTTTTCGTGCATAGAAATCTCCTATTAGGGTTCAGAAAAAATATTCCTGTTTTTTCACAATCATAAATTTCAGCAGGATGGTGCTTCCGATCTTGTTGAAGCTCTAGCTGGCCTTCCCATCAACTTTGAAATTCTCAACGTGAGGCTCTTTTCAAATTCTTGTGTATACCGTAAGAGAATTTTTCTTATTCTATAAATCAAGCTCTAAAAATGCTTCAGAAGACTCGCATCGGATTAATTCTAAATGATCTGCGGAAAAAAACGACTGATGAGAAGCTCGCAAAGCGCATCAAAAATCTCATTAAAGATTGGAAAAACATTGTGGAGACTTCTAAGGTAAAATACACTGATTTTTCTAAATGTCAGCTGACCAATTTAGAAGCCTGAGCCCATTCAACGTAACAACTCAACGGCCTCGAATAAATCTCCAAGGGAGCCCGTAGACTCCCAGCCATCAGCGCCTGTAAATATCTCAATTGTGGTTTTCTCATTATCCTGATTCAGACACGCCCTCCTGCAGTTGCACAGTTCCTCGGAATATTCCCTCCCAAACATCTCGAAGGAGACGAGGTTGGCTCCAAATAACTATGTTGATCGAAGTCGTTTTGTTTTCGTGGCTATAAGAAACGGAGGTTCTATAGAGTTCCGTATGCCGGAAATGAGTTTGCGAGATTCAGAACTTTCCTCCCCAATTTCTGCGCTAAAATATCTATTTTTGAATTCACAACGCTTAGATTTAGCTTTTTCCAGACACGGTGCAAGTCAGCCCAGATGCTGTTGTCTGCTCTGCGAGTTGGCGAACTTCCGGATGGGACCCTGGACCCGGAAGCTCTTGCCGTCAAGATCGAGCAGAAGTTGTTTGATGTAGGTGAACAAATAAAATTAGATGGATACTTGATGTAGGTTAACAATCTAACCATTACAAGTTACGCATTTTGCTACTTTTCATCTTCGTTGCATAAATTTGTTCGACATGCCAAGTTACTAAAAAAAATTCACATTACAGGCGAATAAGGGAGTTTCGGACAAATACAAAGCTGCGCTGAGGTCTCGCGTTTTCAACCTTCGCGACAAGAAGAACATCGCTCTGCGGGAGAATGTGCTCACTGGTCAGTGGCCACGCTTTATACAGATACGACTATATTCTCTACGATATAAATATCGGTCTGAAAAAACGTTATTATCTACCACTCCTGTAATAGGAATACGAATATTGGGAAACGTATATTTCTCAGTCAATGAAAAACAATTTATCTTGCCTCAATTGTACTCACAGGAGTCGTGGCGCCTGAGAAGTTCGCAGTGATGACTTCTGAAGAGATGGCTTCGCCGGAAGTTAAACAGCTAAGGGAGCAATTTTCCAAGGAGACGCTTCGCGATCACCAGATGTCAACACAGCAGGGTTCGAATTTTTTTCGTTGTGGCTTCTGATGAAAATAAGGTTTTTTTATTTTAGGAACACCATCCGATATGTTCAAGTGTGGCAAATGCGGCAAAAAGAATTGCACGTACACGCAGCTGCAGACCAGGTATTTCATGCTTTCTGCAGGCTATGATTTCAATCACACTGTCAAACTCGTGTCT
Source organism: Levipalatum texanum (assembly GCA_014805385.1). NCBI lineage: Eukaryota > Metazoa > Nematoda > Chromadorea > Rhabditida > Diplogasteridae > Levipalatum > Levipalatum texanum. The sequence continues at coordinate 24,106 of JACMIG010000633.1, forward strand.
GATTTCCTCTTGCCACGCCGTGGCAAGAGGAAATAGAAAGATATGCATTCGGTACAACTGGAATATAAATGTTACATCCACTTGATATTTCTCGGGTGTCATTACTAAAGAAAATCGCTGTAACGTAACCACAATCAAGCGCTCCCATAGTGTCCTGCTTTGGGATCGACGCATGTGGGGCAATTATAAGGCCTTTGATATAGGTTAAATGTAGGCAGTTATATAAGTTTCCACCATGATATTTTAACGATTGTCAGCGGATGAACGCGATTTTCGTGGTGCGTTTTTCTCACGAAGAAGTCCACGCTTTCAGGAGCGCTGACGAGCCGATGACGACGTTTGTTTATTGCCTGGAGTGCGGAAACCGCTGGAAGTTCTGCTAGGTCTCTATCGCCTTGGTTGGTCCAGTCCTCCACCCTTATTGCTTCGCTTGTAAAAGCATCTTTTCTCATGCATCCTAAACGAGTCGCCAAGACAATGCAAATTCCTTTAACATTTGTTGTCTTTGGTGGGCTGTTTTAGACCCATCATGATTCCCTGTATTTGAATTCGACATAGATCTCTATTCCATTTTGGCAGGAATTGGATGCCAAAATGTTGCTCACTTTATTTGGTCCATGGTGATCGCCACTCACAATCAGATTTATATCGTTCACCATCAATTCATGTTACCTCGCTTTAGACGCCAATGATTGTTTTGAGTAATTTCCAGTCCGTATTCGGCTAATAAATTTCCTCCTAGGTTCAGTTTATGGTTGGTAATAATTCGTAATAAATTATTGTTGTTACGCTGATTGTTGCCCAGGTTGTAGGACAATTGTCTGCATTTGTACTCGTCCCTCGTGTCTCCCATTCATAATAAATCAATCCTATGGAAGTTTGTTTGTGCATCATCGCAAATCGTACTCGATTTTGCTGCAATGCACTGGAACACACAAAACTCGGCTTTTAGTAAGCCAGGCTCCTCTCCACTCGCTGGTCTGTTTTCGTGGCCAGTGGCGAAAAAAGTTACTCGCCGCACGTTGGAAAGCTGGGCTTTGTTGAGGGACTAGTGGAAGCGAGTCCCGTCGTGCCTGTTCCTAGTGCACTTGATGCTTTTCGGGCACAACTAACGATGCCACTTGGCTTTCCCGGTCTCGACGTGGCCTTCTAAATGTGAGTGTTAGTCTCTCGCGATGGTGAGAGGGTGGAGGGGGAGGGGCAGTGCCCGAGGTCCCGCCCTCATTTGGAGCAGAGTATTGCTTGCCACTCTGAGTCTCCGCCCAGTGGGACTCAATTGTGTAACTGAACGTCGCGAGCACAGCTGTGGACACCCTTCCCTTCCTCCCTCACTATTTGTCGCTCTTTTTGACCGCGAGCCACTTGCATGCCTTCGTCGTTATTTACGTTGATGTTCCCCCTCTGAAAAGACGGCAACTTCATGAATGACTTGGTCACGGGGGTATTGGAAAGTTAAGTAGCCGCTAAACACTGTCGAAAGTTGCCACTTTCGCTTATTAGTCGCTTATTGGTGACTGGATGGCGGGTGGATGAGATGCTATCGCCAACTGCTGTAGTCTCCCCTCCTTCCCTCCCTCCCTTCCTCTCCTCTCACATCTCCAGATTCCCGTCGTGCCTGAGTGGACAGAGCCTTATCTCTCGCGTCTTCTCAGATGAAAGAGCGAAAATCCATCGTGGGTTGGGAAATTGATGTCTGCTTCCAGCCCCCACTCTCCGTCTAATACATGGCCTTTGAGAGAGAGAGGCATGCACCCAGTGTTATTGCGAGCAGCCTAGTTCCTTTTCAAATAGAACTCTCGGAGCCTAGCCTAACGGGCGCCCGTGACGTATTCGAGTCTGTCGTAAGTCAGTGCCACTTCCATTAGCATGTGACCTTGTCCCCCCAGACGGGGCCTCCTTTCTTATTCCATTCCGCGGCTCGTTTTCTTGCCCGCAGGTGCATACTCGATGTAGGGAGATGCATCAATTCGACGGCGAGGAGCACAAGCGACAGGAGCTCGAGGAGCTCAAGAAGACGCGCGAGGAGGTGGCGAGGATGCCGGAGGAGACGATGAAGGAGGTCCGCGTCCCCCTCCCTTCCTCCCAAGGGAGAGGCTCTATCAGGAGATCGAGCACATCGTGACGACGATCGGTCTGGCAGAGTCTGCCATTAAACATTCGTGGTTCCCCCTCTTCCAGTGCCACAAAGGTAAACAAAGGGGCCAAGGGGGAAAGTAGAATGAGCTGCAGCCACGATCGCCGCCGGCATGGACCTCCTCTTCGATCGACTCTCCTCGTAGACCTTCCCCTCCCATGCCATCCTGTTTATCTGCACTGTTAGCATCCCATATCCCCGATCTCACTGTGAGCGCTTTGTCCAAAATGAGCAAACAAAATCAAAGATAAAGTTGTATTCTCTGCAATCTCATTCTTTGATCAGACTATAAGGTGGAGGCTAAAGTTGTCTGCCTCGTGGGTATCTTGACCATCTCGACCGTGGAATGGCCACGGAATAAGAGTCTTTTACGGACGTCGCCATTGAAGATCAACGTTGTCCACGGCGAGACGTAGGAGAGGAAACAACTCCTGAATATCGTAACCAAGTATCGGATTGGATGAGATACCAAATTGGATAGAACGACCGAACGGTGTCGAGGAATTCCGGGCCCTGGAATCCTCATACGAATCGCGAACTGATTTTTTGCCCAAGACCTTGTTTGCGGAGGCGAACATGGTCACGTAGTGGGCAGTCATGAAAGACAACGCCAAGAGAAGACCGGACAACTGGAGAGAAAGACGACCCTCCATGCGGTTCTTCTTGTTGGAAGACCAATAGTACTCGGTCCATCAGTGGAAGGATTCAGATCAAACCGTGATCGCAGCATGTATTTCCGCACGAAGAAGATAATGTGGGCGTAGCAGAAAGCGCAGAGAACAAAAGCAGCACAGACGGTAGTTGTGTTCATGAGAGTGTTACGCTGCCATGAGAATTTTCTCGAGCCATCATGGTCTTTTCATCTTACCGTGAGAGGGAGGCCGGTGATCTTCACTTCCATTTCCTCGTAATCTACGAAGATCCCAGTGCAAATTGCCACTGGAGCCAGTAGAGAGAGGGAGGGGATGAGGATGCACAGGAACAGCACCCATGAGTTCGCCAGGAGGAACTACAGTAGGCTTAGTCAGATGGTTCTCTGCTCTCGTTACCCTGTCCACTGCCCTTCCTGCGAAGCACACGGCGATGTATCTCTGCCCTGTCAGGACAACGATTCCAACTACGCGGAGGAAGAAGAAGCAGTAGATGTGGACGTAGCACCTGGAGGGGCAGGTGGAAGGGGAGAGAGATCACTCGGACCACGCGGGGAGGTACGTCCCGTTCTGGCTCCAGAAGAAGTCGTGTAGAGGGCGGATCATAGTCCTATCGGCAGTGAACAGCCAGTAGTTGGCCATCGCCAGCAAGTCCACTATTCCCTGGAATAGACTCTTGCAAGGGAGCACAGAATGTGATCAGACAGGCCAAAGTAATGGCATGTTTTCCTTCCAGCAGTAATCACAGATCTCGTGTCGCTAAAAGTGTCACGTATTTCTGCGTGCATTTCAACAGGATCACAATGTCTTCGATGTGGTAACTGACCATGAAGATGGTGAGATTGTAGAAGGGATTTGAGAGCTTCCTCTTGTTCCATGAAATCAACACGAGAATGTAGAGGTAGAGGGGAGTCGAAACGACGGTGAGCACGATGCAGATCCATGTTTGCGCGTTCATGATCATCTCTGCATGCGAGATGGTGCACGATATCTAATTCGTGAGGATACAAGATAGTAGGCACTCGGAATCGGAAGAGACGAAAAGTTAAAAAATCAAAGAAAAGTTCCGGTCAACTGCAAATTCATCGGGCAGACTCCGTATGACCTATTATACATGAACGTGCATCACTTGTTAGATACAATGAGCCATTGACATTGAGGGGAAAATATCTTTGTACTTTCAGACGCTAGTTCCTAAGTTACTGGAAAAATAGCGCTTGAATGTTTCCTACCATTGAAGCCCTTCCCCACGCAACGTGGGATATTGAAAGCAGTGTTTGAAGCAGTAATTTTCAGTCGAAGTCCAGATTGTCCCACGGTGGCACATATCTGTACGAATACATCACGGATAGCACCGGGTTCTGAAATGTAGCATGGAATTACTTTGTACTTTGTGACCGTGACGGTGTATCTAGTAAGTCTCGATGCCTCCCTCCCCTACGCTCACATCAGATGACAACAACGATCAAATGCACTCGCAACAGAAAATATCGTGAGGCGACTTGGGCTGTTGGATATTGGGGAGGGGGGGGGTGGGGGGGGGGGT
>JACMIG010000635.1:5988-28379 GCA_014805385.1 Levipalatum texanum
CCGCGTCGCGGCCCACCTTTTGGCACCTCTCCCCTCACCGGATGAGCGCCAGTTTTCGAGTCATATCTCGGCAACGGAATAAGATATCGAGAAACGGTAAAAAGTATGATCAATACCAAACCCAGGACTAAATGTTGAGCCTAAGTTCGAGCATATTGGGGGAATTCTATGAATCACGTTGCGGTCCCTACGTATAGTTCTTACTGTTTGGTCGTCGAAGTCATGGGGAATAAATTGATTAAGATTTGATAATGACGAGCGTTACACGGTTAAGATATTCAGATAGTAAAACCATACAATGGCAGGGAGTATGACGAGTTGAACATCAGATACAACATAGGATCAGCGATTACATACGTCGAAGCTCTTCCGCTCCGGATGGGTTTCCTTTAAAAAAAACCAGTCGGCGTAATCGATGATGTCCTCGTTGTAAGGCTCATAGAGCAACAATACTATTTAGACCGGATGACAATGAGCGCGAATTTTATCACCTCTTAAAGCACCGGATTGACTCAACTGGTGTGACATGAAGTACGAAGATGTTAAAAACTTTGTCTGTTATTTGGTTGCCTAGGCGTAGAAATTAGAAAACTTCGGATTTTGTTCTCAATCAGAGTCACGCATTACTCCGCTCCAGCCGAGACGGACTCAATAAATGCGTCAAGCGATTCATGGATAGTAGCCTCCTCCCTAACCCGACTGACATATTTCCGGTACGCTCTTCGTCTCCCATTCCTAATTTAACTCGCTAGGTAGAACTCAAGTATCTCTAGTTCGCGTATCTCTAGTATAAGAAGGCTTCGCGAGGGCGTGACCTTTGCCACCTCCCGCATACTTGATTCTCTCATCGCAACTCCTATCCACGCATTTACTCCTTTTAATTAATGGGAGTTACGTTCACACAAATCTTCGGTATTACGAAGCACTTTGCCGTTTAAATTCTTGGATATATTTCTTGATAATTTCAGATCTGATTATGACTTCGGATCCCGGCAACAAGATCCTAGGAGGGGACGATGCTGCTTCATCAACAAAAAAAGTCGCAAACGTGAGCCGACTTTGCTTGAAGCATCCAAACACGTCAATTCAGGGACCCGGCGAAAAGATTAGCGAGGACAAGACGACTAGAGGTCTGATGTACAGTGTCGGAACGGGCGTGTTACGAGAACTCTGAATAATACGGGGAGACAAGGACAGTGAGTCTGCTGTCTCCGAAAGCACACTCCGCACTTGATCGCGGGTGCGGGGTGTACCGATCACACAACCAGCCATAGGCCACGCCCACTTCGCGAAGGACAGAGTATATAAGGGGACCCCTTCAAGCAGCAGCATCAGTCTACCTCCCCAGTCGACCCTCTTCACTATTCCCTATTCCCCTGTCCCATGTCCCCTTTATGATAGGATATCCAAGCTTGGCATACGTACCACGTCGCCCAGGCTCAGCACGGGGAGGTGCATACACCCGCCGTATCCCTGTCCCTTGGACCTCTATTCCACGTCCATTCATTGCTATACCTTAAACCATCTATCATAAACTGCTCCGATACTTTGGGTTTATGGGGGACACATCGAATGCGAAATGACGAACACCTTCCGCCCGGACTGATTGTGAGAGTTATCCGGGGGTTGGCCTGTTCTGACTACTGTATGTTCATCATAATCGCGATCGTGATCAACGACGTCGCTGCCAGCAAGTTGGTACGACTCCCCACGCTTTTTACTTTCCTAGATTTTTACTCACCGAATTTATTTACAGAAGCAATGGTTAACCGGCGACATGCCCAAAGACAGCATCTTCTGGAAGATCGCTTATCAAGTGATTGTGGCCGGCATCACTTACGCGATCATGTAGAATCTGGTGACACCTTTATCTCTCCCCTCAACGATCTCTTTGGAAACATTACAACAGACCATTTTTTCGCTGATTTTTGAAATCAAATGGAGAACTGATGTTTCTGTTTCACTGTTTCGTTATCACCAACTTCTTTCATCTTTCTCTACTGGCTGGTAAAGTATTATACTTGCCAAAAATTTGCTGCAACTCATTATTTAAGCTTGTGACACACAGTTCGGGCAAAGTCCATCCGCTCGGAATAGGACAAAAGCCAATACGAAACCGTTCCACTGCAACATAATTTTGAGCCTCTTTCGACATCTCTGCTCTGTAGTGTTCAATTATGAACATCGATTCAGAGACTAAGTAGACGAGGCATCCTGCTGAACATCCTCTCGTAGCCCTATCGCGGTGTAGCCATCACTCTATTCACCCCCCCCCCCCCACCCATTCCCCATCCTTCGTGCCCCCCTTCATGGTCTTGGGCGTGGCTCGTTTCCTCTGATCGTGACACGTGTAGACTGACTCATCTACTATGCATTGAAACACGTCTGAACATGTCTCCAGGCGGGGAGAGCGGGTTTCACCCCTGCGTCTCTCGTACCGCCTTTATCACTCCTCCTCTTCTTCTTATCAGGAATCTCGGGGGGTATAAAGCGGGGTGCGAAGCCCCGCTCTTCAAAAAAACACACCCACATTCGCGCACACACAAATCTTCACATTTTCCAAGGTACGGTTCCTTTTAAATTCTTGATTTATTGGTAGTTTCAGATCTCGACATGGCTTCCGACCCCGGCGACAAAATTCCCTTCGAGGACTATGCTGCTTCAACTGGAGCTAACGTAATCCGACTTTACATGAGTGAATCATCCAAACTTGTCAATTCAGGAACTCGGCTACAAGACTCAAGAGGTCCAGACCATGAATAGGTTCTTCATCTTCGGCATCGATCTTTGCATCGCCATCATCGATTACGGTTGGAACAAACTGGTACGACTCCCCCCACTCTTCACTTTCCTCGATCGTTACTTACCGCAATTATTTACAGAAGCAATGGCTGCAAAGCTTCAAGAAAGAGCCACTCGTGCCCGACGCCTAAGACAAGACCTATCATGAGGCACTTGCTGCAGGAGTCAATGTCTCCGCCGAACAACTCCATAATCTCGTGACAGGCTCCCCTCCCTCTTAGACCTTCAGTTGTCACCTTTTTGTCACCCTTTTTTCAACTTGTTTTATCTTCTCGCTTGGTAATAAATTGCTTTTTTCCTAGCGTTCGTGTGCTCGTCTTGGAATTCCCCCTTGAGGATGACGTGAGGAGCATGGGCAGACGCGGTAGTGATAGGGCAGAGGGAGGGTAGTCGCGATTTCGTCACCATGACCACATCAAGCTTGTGACTGTTCGGGCAAAGTCCATCCGCCCCAATAGGGCAAAGGTCACTATTGACGCCGTTTCAATGCCACCACGATAGCATGGGGACGCAATTTCACTGCCTCGGCATTACAAAATACATCTAGCTTGCTCATTCTCCAGATTCAATCTGAGTTGACCAGTGATCACAGCAGATATCTTATTGTTAGAACTGCTTAGCCCGCCAGAGTTCTTGGACTTCTTTCAACCTCCCTGTTCTGCTGTGTTTGTTCATGGACCAGCGATACAATGAAAATGTAGACCAGACATCGGGCTGGCATCATCCTCTCAAAACCCCATCCCGTACATGGCAACCTAATCCGCAGCATCAGTGCCTGTTGGTGTGTATTCTGCGCGAATTTTCCAGTCGCCAGTCGACGTCCCTCCTGCAGGTGAGGAAAATAAGATAAGAACGTTGTGCAGTGTGACAATGACAACCATAATGACTATGACTCAAGGAGGAGGGCGCGGGCACACAAAATGCACAAGCCATTCCCGTTATTGTGTCTCTTCTCCAACGCGATCCCTCGTCCCATGGGGGAAGACCCCAATGGAGTGAAGTGAGACATCCGACGAAGCAGAAACTAAACCTCGATCAGACTAGCAGAGCGAACGAGGATCTGAATCGACTCAATGCTGAACACATTGTGAAACTGTCATCCTCCTGGATACCATCCTCACAGCAGACACTCCCAGATCGGGCAAAGTTCACCCAAACGAAGAGGGCATAAATTCTGATCAAATGGCCGGACATTATTTCATCATGCACACTCATTGGATACAGTCCTCATTGATCTATGATCACTGAAATTAACTTTTAAAGCTTCAGAGTCCATTCGAGCTCTTGGACTTCCTTTATGCTCTGTAGTGCTTATTCTTGAACATGCATCATGCTACCAGTACAATTGAAAAGAAGACGATGCAACCAGTAGAGCTTCCACTCAAAACTCTAACTCGTACATCTGGACCCATTCAACGGCCTCGTCGCCGTGCTTCGTTGGTGTGTATTCAGCACCGATCACCCAGTCGAAGTCCTTCTGGTCCTGGAAGGATTTCCTTTGAAAAGTTGGCACTGAGCCAAAACGTACCTTGAGCCATGCGAACCACTTGGCGTAGTCGATGGTGCCCTCGGTTTCAGGCTCTCCCCGACCCGGGGACTGCGCGATTTGGATGTGGCCTGAAGGGAAATTGAGGTCCGCTTTCACGTGGCCTTGTCGATAGGCGAGAACACAATAAATCCCCCTGCCGGATAAAAATTTCTTCCTGGAGAAGAGATAACCTAAAACAAAAGTCGAAGATTTTGATTGCAACAAGTTTTACGGTAGCTGACGAGGAAACTCTTTTTGCTGACCCCGGCCAATCCGAACGGGACATACACCATTCGAAAGAGCTTGAAAAGCTGTACAGGACAGTATGTTACATTTTTCCTAAACGGGTTCCCCTGGTCTTGGAAAAAATCGCCAAATGTCTAATTCTGGCCCGCGCCCCAGACTCGCCCTGAAATTTCGCTATTCTTCAATTTTTTCTCACACAAGAAAAGCCGTTTAGGAAAAATGAAACACAAGGTCTTGTATAGTTTTTCAAGCTCTTTCGAATGGTATAGGTCCCGTTCGGATTGGCCGGGGTATATAAACAAAGTTCCCCTGTGAGAAGAAATTTTCTGTATTTGGCAGGAGATTATAACTTTGATTTTTTTCTTTTTTCTATTGTATGTTTCAGTAGTCGTAATTGTCATCACTTAGTTAGGTTGTCTCCAATACGATGATCGTTTGATCTGGTCCTTACCAATCTTCTCCTTCCACTCATCGATGTCAACAGGAATGCCGCCGGCGATCTGGGCAGCGTGGAAGAAGTCGAATTGAATCTTTAGATTCGGAGAGGCGATGCGCGTGAGGAGGGAGCGGGCTGCAACCAATTTCCTACCTTTTTAGACATTGTCGAGAACCCATCGGAGCTGGAGTATGTACAAATGACGAATAGAGAGAACGCTCCTCAGGAATTCGCAGATCTTGGGTGCGTGACAATATTCGGTCTACTCGTTTACCCTGAGTGTAGCTGTTTAGGAAGTATCCCGGAATCGTGATGGGGTTGATGGGCTCGATGAGGCACTCGAAGCCTTCCTTGAAAAGTTATCGAAAAGTAAACATGGAAATTTTGTAGGTAACCGGATAGTTCTAATTCACACGCTATAGGTCATTCGTGAAACATTGTATTATTTTGAATGCTCCAGGTGCCTGACAATAATAGTCGCTCGCACCTTTCCCAGCCTCTCAGCGGCCTCGTAAATATTGTGGATGAACGTGTCCTCGGCAGTGGCGACATCGTCTTCTTTCGGGATCCCTGCCATGAAATGGATCCTGAAAGCGCGCGAGTTTTGCGTCCTATTTCACGGAGTCGTGGGTTGTACGTCTTGAACTCACTTTCGACACCGCAGAGTGCGTGCGTAGTGGATGGCGGTGTCGATGGAGGCGCTGAAGGAGGCCCGCTGGGAAGCAAGGGCAGCGATACCGCGTAGACCTGACGACCAGTCGCCTGAATGCGCGCGGAATATACTACTTGTTATTTAGGGGTTTTTGTAGTGAGATGAATTTACGGATTCCTTACCAGTAGGAGCATTGATCAGAACGTGAGCGAGTCCGTGGGCATCCGCTGCGTCGCGCAGCTTCTCCGCTGGTTCAGAGTAAGGGAGGGAGACCTTAATAAAATGGTTAATTCCAAAGATGCCCAAAAACTTACTTCCACAAGCTTGAAGCCGGCGCGAGCTGCGCGCTCGTATCTGAAAAAAGAACGAAGACTTTGTCCAATTAGAACATTTTCAAACCTCTGTATTAACGGCACATCCGTATAGAACATGCTGAGGTTGGCGGCGACGCGCATCCTTTATGTACAGCTCCGAAATTTGCAAACAAACAACAAGGATTGTTTACATGTAGATGATCCGTGAATTCTGAAGTGTCTTTGCATCCGTCAAAAAGGTTCTGCTAAATACAGTAAGTCCGCAGCACATTTTTATTTCCATCACAAACGATTTCACGTAAATTGCGATTTTTGGCTGTTTTATTGACGTTATTTTTACAACATGTTGTTATTATGTATTGCCTCTATCGCAGAATGAGCACGGCCCATCGACCGGGTCCGCTCAAGCAGATCCCAAAGGCGCACAAGCCTGGAAAGCATCGCACCAAGGGACAGGTACTGTTTTTGTTTTACTCGTTTGTGTTTGTTCTTTATCGAAATATAATTTAAATGTACTCCAGATTGATCGCGATTCGCGCCACAAGACGAAGCTGAAGGGCCCCGCTGCTCTCCGCAAGTCTCTCCGCTCCATTTCCAAGGAGGATCGGTTTGTTTGCTTCTTTATCTTCACGGAATACATCGCAATAATTCCGCAAAATATATATTTTTCAGTCGCCAACAATCGATCTCTGATCGCTTGTCGAAACTGCGATCGGCCATCGAAACGAAGAGGGCCAGTGCAGGAGGTTCGAAGGCCCCGATTCTTGCAGTGAGTTTTCATGGTATTAATTTTTCACGTTTTCTACATGTGAGATATTGGTTTTAATTAAATTAATAATAATAATAAATAACATTTTCTAGACCGTGCTCGTCCTCGGGGGTTCGGTGACGGCTCCGGATGTGCTCGAGTCACTCGCGACATGCGATGAATCCATCGTGCGGACGCCCGGACACGGAGTCCAATATTGGGCGTAAGTTTTTTCTCAATAAATTGTTCCTTACACAAAAATATAACCATTTCACGCAGTGAATAAATACCATCCTGGAGCTCTAAACTTGGCAGCAGCTTCAGGGTGTTCTAGTAATAAAAGCAGCACCCTAATGGAATAACCCTTAGCATTCGCTTCAAAATGAGCTATCGGAAAAGTATCTACGACCTCACCCCCCTCCGATCAGGGAATAGGATGAAATAGGATGTATTTATTCGCTGATTACACGCAGAAAATAAAACCATTGCGGTCTGTAAAATGCGACGATCTCCGTGTTTACACGTTTCTATTCAATGTTCTCTTCAATCAACATCGGTCCCTATTCAGCATTCCCCGCTTCAAGACGCGCCTCGGCTTCCTGACTCCCAATACGTCCGTGATCGACGATGTTCTTGACTCAATCAAGGTAAATCATTATTTTGCTTGTGGTTTTTATGATTGAGTTTACAACGTACTATCGCATAACTTTTGCTACGTTCATTTACGTTCTTCAGGTCTCGGACGTTCTCGTGCTCGTCTGGCCCAAGGAAGGAGAAGAGGCTCTATCCGCGTGGACGGAACTCACACTCTCGACCATCCTGGCGCATGGAGTGCCCTCCGTGGTTAGTGACTGGAAATATTCCCATTATTTCTTCGAAATGTTCTTTTGCTGTTTATTGATCATTTTCTCAGGTTAACGTAGTCCCCGGGCTCGGAAGCACATCAGGGAAACAGCGCGAGGCTACCAAGAAGATATTAGAGAAGATGATTGACAAATGGTGAGAATGTCATGATTTGATACCATTCCAAAGACAACAAATTAATGTGGACGTTGAAGGAGCCTCGGACATGAGCGCCTCCTGCATTCGGATTCGGTGTCCGATGGCATTGTCGTCATTCGTACGATCGCCGAGATGAAGAAGAAGAAGGTCACATTTTCGTTGAAAATTTCGAGCTATTGATTTTCATTGTATCTCATCGATATATTGATTATCTGGTCAATTCCAGATGGTCATGCAGCGACGCCGTGGACACATGCTCGCAGAGAACATTGTCAAGGCCAACGAACAGGTTTGTACCATTTTAAGGCCACCATCGCATGCTTGAAACTGATCAATAGATAATATACGTTTTTATTCTCTTCAGGACGGAGAGTGTACGCTGTTGGTGTCCGGCTACCTCCGCGGACCTTTCGTCAACGTCAATCGGTATGTCGAAGTTCTGGAGAGCTCTCGTTATTGTAATCCACACTAAACAATTTAATGTATTTTTCGCGTCAGATTACTTCTTACGTACGCTCGATTTGATAGCTCTCTTTCCAATGTTTCCTTCCAGCCTCGTGCACCTTCCCGGATGGGGCGACTTCCAGCTGGAGGCTATCGAAGCCCGCGAGGCCGATCCGCATCCACTCAAGCTACGGGTACGATAGATAGCAGCCTGCCATCATCCAAGGAACCTTCCAGCACGGCATGTTCGAGTCGCGCGTCCTTGCACAGGCAGATGACGCCACGAGGGAAACACTACAGAGCGAGGTGAGGGGGGAGGAGATGGGATGAAAAAGATGGAGTGGAAGGCGAGGAGAATGGATGAAGGGTGGACTGAGGAGGGCATTCCTTTATCACCACAATGTCTAGGTGGTCCCCGATCCGATGGATGCCGAGCAGACGTGGCCGGACGAGCACGATCATCAGGGAGTGGATAAGTGTGGGTTATCTTTCCGTCTCTTACCAAATGAAACTACGGATATTAGAAGCGCACTCGATGCACCACGGATTTGTAGTGACGGAAGAAGCCGAGAAGCGGCGCGTCCCGAAGGGAACGTCGTCGTACCAGGCTGCGTGGATACTGGACGATGAGGAGGCCGAGGGGTGAGCAATATCGATTTTTATTTAGTATTTAAAATCTACTATTGATTTCTAAATTAATATTTGCATCTTTTCAGAGAGGACGGAGACGCCTCCGGTGACGACGATGAAGACATGGAAGATGGTGAGAGCGGCGAAGAAGACGAAGATGAAGAGGAGGGCCTGGATGGACTCGAGGCCCAGGAAGAGGAAGAGGAGATGGAGGAGGTTTGTCATGCTATGTAAAATCGACAACGTTGGAAATAGCGATATTTGGAATGAGTTGCACCGTTCAGCCAATAATCCGTAAATTCCTTGCCTATTTGTTTGTTTGCTACTCACAGACCATAATAACTTCTTCAGATGGGCGGTGACACGGCGACGGAAGCGCCGGACGGCGAGGAAGACATGGACGACGAGGACATTGACGCCGCCGCCGTGGAGCAGTTCAGACAGGAGCGCGAGAACGTTCGATTCCCCGATGAAGTCGATACTCCGCTGGACATCCCCGCTCGCGTCCGCTTCCAGAAGTATCGAGGACTCAAGAGCTTCCGGTGAGCAAGCAGTCTTTCAAGTTACATATTTTGTTCGAATAATTCCTCAAATTAGTTTTTCGGTTATCTGTGAAAATATGTTCCACATGATGTCTTACATCTGAACACGTGCCTCTATTTTTGGCCAAATTAAATGCGTTTGAAAAGCGACGGTGGAAGTTGTGAGGGGAAGTTGCTTGGCATTCATTCTCTAACAATGCAAATAGGTTTATTTTTCAGTACCTCCCCTTGGGATCCGCTCGAGAATCTGCCCTTCGACTACGCACGCATCTTCAAGTTCGCCAACTTCAACAGGACCAGGTTTGGTTTTAATCAATTTTAAATTTTACCGCCTTCGTTTTTATAAAAAAAAACTTTTCCCCAGGAAGCTGATGCTCGCATCGACGGTGGACGAGGATGGAGCGGGCGCCGTGCCCAGTGGAACGTGGGCCACGCTCCACATCAAGGGAGTGCCGACGGCTTTCTGTGGTATTTTATTTAATGATTGATTTACTGGTTTAAAATATATTTGACTCTACTCGTAATGATAATAATAATAAATAGTATTTATATAATAGTGCTATTTGAGACGAATGGAACTCATCATCGCCTCTCGTCATCTACACTCTGCTGCCGCACGAGCAGAAGATGTCCATCGTCAACGTCGTCCTCAAGAAGCACCCCACCTGCACGGTGCCCATCGCTGGCAAGAGCAAGGTTGGCAGAGATTTAAAAATAAATTTACATATTATTTTCTTTTTCAGCTTATTTTCCACGTGGGCTTCCGCCGCTTCGAAGCGGAACCGATCTTTTCGCAGCATACGAACGGAGACAAGTTCAAGGTAACAGATGGTGCATTAAAAGTTTTGTATTTCGATAGCAATTTTTCTTGCGGACATAGTTATTTTTTTCAGTGCAGCTGGGTGGGAGTGTGTGCATGTAATAATCGATATCCTTAGATGGAGCGCTTCCTGATGGCGGACGGTCCGACGGTGGCTTCGATGTTTGCTCCGATCACCTTTGCACCCGCCTCCGTTCTCGTGTACAGGGTCGACGGCAAGGGACGCCAGGTACGTAAAAAATTTATATTACTACAAAGGAGTGAGTCCATCAGTAATTACTCTGCGAAAACGAGCCCATTTCAACGTGTAGAAAAACTTATGGTTGCATTTTTTTTAATTTTCTTATTATTTGGAGCCAATTTATTGTATCCAGGAGCTCGTCGCAACGGGAGCCGTCCTCAACGCCAACCCCGACCGCGTCGTCCTGAAGCGCATCGTCCTCTCCGGCCATCCCTTCAAGATCAATCGCCGCAGTGTCGTCGCCCGATACATGTTCTTCAACACGGGTGCGGTTTTTGAATCATTTTTTAAAAATAAATAATGCTACAATTTCTTGTTGCCGCAATAAAGCTTTATCTACAGAGGACATCGAGTGGTTCAAGCCCGTCGAGCTGCACACGCCCACTGGCCGGCGTGGTCACATCAAGGAATCCGTGGGTGCGTGACCATTTCTGTATTTTTATTTATTTTATTCCTTCTCCAAAGAACGGGATTAAACTGGAGCCTTTTTAGGTACTCACGGCCACATGAAAGCACGCTTCGATCAGCAGCTGAATGCCTGCGATTCGGTATGTCGAAAAAAAAATTTTTAAAAAATCAATTTAAATTTATTATAAAATTTCACAATATCTTATCCATATTCCTGAAAACCGATATTTGTTTTCCAGGTAATGATGTCTCTCTACAAGCGCGCCTTCCCCAAATGGACGTACAATGCCCGTGTGCCCAGGGCGGAACCCAGTCGCATTGCCGAGCAATGAGGATTACGTATCTGGACGGGTCCATCAATTCATCCTCCGTCCCCTTCTCTGTAAGAAAGAAAAAAGCCCGAAAATTAGTACCAAATTGTTACTTTTGTTCTGTTGTTTTGTTGCTAACATCCTGTTGTTAGAGCTAACGTGCTTAGAATACCTAAATGCTTGTTCAGCTGTTTCCTGGTTTTCATGTTGGTGTTAGCTAACGTGACTTTTATCGTCGTTTTATGAAACACATTTGTTGTGGTTAAATTTGTTACACAAGACGAGCATGTCACACACAAATAAGGACGAATCTGTCAATAACGGTTTCGAAATACCTCTGATCGATTGATTCGCATATATACAACTATTAAAATCGTAATACTATGTCGCATTCTAAAACTCAACGAGCTGCGGGACAAACGGGAAAGAGTCCTTAAAGCCCACGCATTGTACAGGGTTAGTCCCACGATAGACTGCGAAAATAAATCTACATTTTATACAAACTTTTGGAACGCAACTCGAACGAAACGGGGAACAACTTATTTGATCAAAGGAACGAACTGGGGGTTGTGGGAGAGTTAAGGGAGGATTAGAATGGGTGTAGAGGAAGATGAGGGCATGCAGGAGGTTAGAGCGATCCAACGTCAGGAACCTCCGATGCGCCTGCAATAGAATCTACAGTCTCAGGAGGCCAGGAGCAAAGACCCATGGAGACTACCAAGCGGAGTATGTTAATTGTTTTCAATCGATAAATAAATATTGATCATATGAATACTAAATTGTAAGGTCGCGCGTGCGAGCTCGAGCTCGGACGCCTCCTACACGCTATCGATGCCGTCCCACTGCCCGGGAGGGGAGGAGAGGCGGATGGAAAGGTAGGAAAGGGAATGAAACAAACTACTGATTTTAATTTTAGTCCTCCGTTCCCCTGGCACAGGAGCCGGCCCTCGTCGTTTTCGAGGTACAGTTTTGAGTAAGATCTCACCGAGACTGGGAGGCTGGGTGGCACGGTGCGATGAGAGGAAGGCGGCGATAGAGTACTGTAAGAAGAGTGATTGGACTGCCGCTACGGTCAATACTACTTTCGGTGGGGCGATTGCCTACATCATGCGCGCTCTCCCATTGGATACGGTGCGTGCGACAGGAACCACGGCAGGCGAGCGGAGTGGTGAATGTCCGGGCGCATCTGGAACGGTACATCGATCAGCGTATATCGATCGGAGGAGCTCACCCTGTGATCAAACGTCATCAGCGTATCGATCGACGTGCGAGCCGCCGTTGAAATCGCCAACTGCGGCGGGTACGAGTACATGCGGCGCCTGGAAGCGGAGGTTACGGTATTTAGTTGAGGAACAACATCCAATGAGGGCAACGTACTTCTGCGCGTTGACAATCTCCGTGTTGGCCATGCTGTCCTTGAAGGGCATGCGATCCGTCAGAATGACGTAGGCAATGACACCGAGCGACCTGGAATCAATCGATAAACGAATCGGGATATAGTAGTCGATCGCACCAGATATCCGCCTTATGAGGGGCGTACGGCTGCCCCGACAGGATCTCCGGCGCCGAGTACGACTTCGAACCACAGTAGGTCGTCGAGAGATCCGCCGTGATCTGGAGATCGGACACGCGCGATCAAATCTCGCAGGTTACTGTACCTTGCGGGCGAATCCAAAGTCGGCAACCTTGACGAGGTTCGGCTGGAAGATGATGATGTTCTCGAGCTTGAGATCGCGATGCACGATTCCGACCTGAAGGAAATGGCGCGTAGGTTACGGTAGCCAGATTCAATCGATAGTTGGGGCACGATATCAATATCAATCGATAAGTACCCGGTGCATGTGAGCGACTCCGGAAATGATCTGGCGCATCCAGAGGGCGGCCGTCGCCTCGGGCACCGGTCCATTCTTCTGCACGTGAGCCAACTAAAAAGGGCCGCAAAATAATCGATAAATTAGAAAAATGTGGAATCCGTGAAATACGGATTATGGGACTACGAGGTTACGGTACCATATCGCCGCCCTCGCCGAACTCCATGAAGAGGAAGACGCGCCCCGCGTACTCGTCCCTTGCCAGCAGGAGCACCAGGTGGGCGTGACGCAGCCTGAATTTACGGATATAAGAATTTACTGAATCCGTAAAATACGGATGTATCTTGAGATTACGGAAATGCAAAGGGGTACCTTTCCCAGCACTCGAGCTCGCGCGGCAAAAACTTGGTGCGGAATTCGTGGGTCACACGGTTCGTGTTGATGATCTTGATGGCCACCTGAATCCGCTCTTTAGTTATTTTACCATTTACGGACCCCCAGGTTCAACAAGATCTCTAAAAAGGGGGGAACAAGGATTACGGTACCGTGCCGCCATCGCGCAGCGCCGCCGTCATGACCTTGGAGTAGCGGCCGCTTCCGATCCGGAGGGACTAGAGAGAAATAATTCAAAGTACAAACTACAAAGATCAGGCTACGGTATAGTACCTGATCTATGCAAACGCCACGCTGCGCGAATCGTTGCCGCAGCAGTTGCTTGTCCGACAGCGGCGGGCGATCAGACTACAAAAACCAGAGATCAAACTGGGCTTAAACTACAAAAAATAAACATCGTGAAAATCAAACTACAAAGGAAAGAGACCAAAGATTACCGTGTCGTGGGCAGAGGACGAAGCGGGCGTCGTCGCTGCTGGCGAGTACACGTTGCGCGGCGTCCTCGCCACCAAGGGAATCATCGTACCCTAGAATAGGAATTGATCTTTGATCTTTGATTTCTGATCTACGATCGCTTACATTATGGAAGCGAATCATGACCTCGCCGCCTCCACGGTGGTGGTGGTGGTAGTGGTGAGCACTCGGACCAGGGCCTCCGCCCGCTGACTGCGCAGGCGGCTACAAGGGCCGAGGGTTACGGTATCTCCCCAGAGATTACGATACCTGGACTGGCTGGAGGTTCGAGTGCGGGTAGTAGTACGAGGTTACGGTAGTCCTGGGCGGCGGTCGATCGCCCGCGCCGGAAGTATGAGTGGGGGCCGCTGGTGTGGCAGGGGCACGGTAGCCCTTGGGCACGTTGACGAGCGGCACGGGCGTACTGGAAGGGGTACGGTAGACATAGATTCCACGAGAGGATGGCGGTACCTGTACGGGGATCCCGCGTAGTAGCTGGGGAGGGGACGCAGCGGCAAGTAGTGCTGAAGTTGAACAAATCCGTCATTGGAATCAGTTTGCGATCCATTCATCCCACGAAAACAAAAACAACTCACGCTGGCAACATTGTTGCGGCGCGACGAATGGTAGTGCGAGCTACCGGTACCAGATCCTCCAGCCGATGGATGTCCCTAGAATGATTGCAGGGTTACTGTAACCAGTATGCGATCGCGAGGGTACGGTACCTGAGAGTGATGGTGGTGCTGCTGATGCGGTGGGCCCAGGGTGGTCGTTGGGTAGCCGTACGGATGGGACTCTAAACACTGCATGTTTGGGGGGAGATACACCGAGGAAGTACGGAATGGAGTAATCTACCGTACCCAGCAAGGGGGAAGTTACAACCTGTGGGAACCACGCACAGGGGTGAAACCCTACCATGGCATCGGCAAGACTTGAAAGACATTTTCAAAATCCCCTTCTTGACTTTCACCCAGTCGTTGTGGTGCTATGCCTGTTTGGCTAGACATTTGATTACCATGCTTGCAGTCCCAATCAATAGTCCCGTCTGTGAATTTGGTGATTGAACCACGACGTTATCTTGCATCCAGCAATGGATGTCTTCAGATACGAGGTCGCTACTACTTCTAATAGCATAGGGCGGAAGGAGCGTATCATTCGGAACAGGAAAAGGAACGTACGGTAGTGGTATGTGTGATGACCCGTGACGTGACCACCTCCCGCCTGCGGCGACTCCGGGTACTTTCCTCCAGCGCCCTGCAGAGGATTAGGGTAGTTCCGGATCATTATTCAATTTACGATCAAGGCTGGAAAACGGTACCTGGTAGTCGGTGTAGACGGCCGGCACCGTAGGAGAATTCTGCGGGTTTGAGGGGGCGGACTTCTTGGCGGAGGAGTAGGGGTTACTTGACGTAGACATGGTGAGGGAGGGGTGATGGGAATAATAAGGCCGTAGACCCTAAAGATAGTTACAGTATCCGGAGGTCGCGGCCTGCAGGTGATCGATCGATTATCCCCCGACCTTCCCAACTTACGGGGGGTGGGAAACCGTCGGCGAGGCTTCTCACGAAGACATCGCAGATGGAGGAGGGGAAGGCGGTGGGGAGACGAAAATGCGAAGCCGACGGGCGAAGAAGAGAAGACTGACGAGACGTGTTGCATTCGATTCGATCGAACGGAGAACTCTCATTTTGCATGGGAGGAGACTAGACATTTGCAAATTGGACCTGAGTCTGCTTGGGCATGGAAATGCGGGTAAAGATGTTTCCTTCCGCTGAAGCATTCCGGACCACCTGAATCTTATAGCCACTGAATAGCACATTGTGGTAAACGTAGTAGCGAGTGTCCGAAGTTCCGCCCACTTTTTTTATCGATTCTTTTTCAGGATGAATCGGAGCCCGTGTACACGGCTCTCGGTGTGGCAGGACTCGCGGTATCAGGCATGGCTCCGCCTCCTGGGTGCGCAGTGCGAGGAGAAGCCAAGGGACCGGGTGGGGAACAGTAATTAATTATTGTTTTAATTTGCTTTATTGATTTTTATATCGATTGTTTCAGGGAGCACCGTGGTGGAGGGCATTGTGGCCGTGTTTGCATCGCTGATCGAGGAGGGCGAGGGACTAGTAGAGACAGCGGCAACCTCGATCCTGCCTCCACTCTTGCTGTACGGCGAGGAGGAGGGTTAGTGGAATTTATGTACTGCACCCGGTTTGTGAAGACATTTTCGACCATGTCTGCATAGCTACACAATTGACGCCATGGTAAAATTTAAACAAATTAGTTTCCAAGTAAACTTTTTAAAAATATCGTTTCATCTGCAGGCCCATCCTCATCAACCCTCGTCCCTGAGTGCGTGCCCCTCCGATCGATTGCCTCCTTCCTGCCCCATCTCATTGATGTAAGCAATATTTTTAAATCGATTATTTTTTATTTTATCGATTTCTAATTATTGACCTTTATGTGATCATTATAGACGTCCTTCTTCCTCGGCCGCGTGTCGTCCGTCGCGCGCGAGATCCTCATCAACATCTGGACATTCCACACCAAGATGTGAGGGGAGATGCGAGCACACTGGGGAAAATATGTCTCATTCACGAGCCAATCTTGTCGTTCATTTTGACTGGTTTTTGTTAAAAATGTTTTACTGTGATTAATGGAGTATAACGTAGATTTTCTTCCGTTCTTATTTGTGATCGTTCCCCTTTTACAGGTCCGACACCATCTCGACGCCCGCCGATCGCGTGCACCATCGAGCATGGAGGATGCTAGGAGAACTGCTCGCTGTACTCGTGCAGGTTTGCATATATCGTTTTTTTTATCGAGAGGATTTATCGATTTATATCACGATGTATTTTATCAGTATATTGCCATTATTTGTTTTTTTTCAGGCCGACGAAGTTCTCCTCGCGCGGCCGCTGCTGAAGTCGCACTGGGCCGCGTATGCCAAGTGAGCTCAGAACTTTGTGAAAATGAAGCCGTCAATCTATATTTCTGCATCAGATCCATGGACACCGCCCGCCACAATCCGGGCCAGTTCGGCATGGACGAGGGGCGCATGCGGAGGATGGCTTCCGTTATTCAGCGAATTGAAGCGGGAGTCATGGCTGCCAATGCCTTTAGGGTGGGATAATTATTGATTTGATTTTAAAAATAACAATTTTATATCGATTTTTCAGAACTGCTACGAGCAATCGTTCGGGGAGCTCGACGACGATCGCACCTTTGCTGAGCGAACGCGAGTCGTCATTACGGAGATGTACGAGCGATGGGAGAAGGCCGCCGGTAAGGCTGGATGACGAATTGGTTCCTAA
This sequence comes from Levipalatum texanum, assembly GCA_014805385.1. NCBI lineage: Eukaryota > Metazoa > Nematoda > Chromadorea > Rhabditida > Diplogasteridae > Levipalatum > Levipalatum texanum. The sequence goes on from JACMIG010000635.1 coordinate 23,075, forward strand.
TATTGTTCAATCAATATTTATTATACTTTATTGATTGATTTGTATTTTCCTTTACCTGATTCGGGCACATTTCATCTTCTTTCAGCAGCCGACGTTCCGGATCGCCGCCGACTCACTGCCATTGTTGCCCTGACGACGTTCTACCAGGTATGTACATATCGGCTGATCCGAAATAATCAATTTTCATAATTTGAAATTCCAGCTCCACTTCGGTATCAAGGAGAAGAAGCTGCTGCGGACGGTGTGGGCGAGTCATAAGAAGGTGCATTTAATATTTTTATTTTTATATTATTCGCTTGAGATCATCGTCTTCCATCTGCTGGGCGATCTGCTGTGGTCGCCATGTGCATTTCTCTTGAGAGAGATCGGCATGACGAAAGACGTCGTCGATCGCCGGAGTATGGAGCTAGTCAAGACTACCGTGTACGAGGAGAATTCATAATATTTGGAAGAAGGAAACGAGATATTGATCGATTGTATAATTATCGATTGATTTTATTCGCAGAGCCACGTTGTACGAGCAGCAATCGGAGGCGCTCATCGACGAGGCTCACGTGATGGTGGCAGGGGCACGGGTAATTGTTTATCTCTTCCTTACAATCAGTGCATTGCTTTACCTACCCTATCCTCTTCTTTGATAATCAGCCCCGATTGGTTCTCATAATTGTAGCTATTTGCAGGAGTGGTGCGCTGCGTTTCGCCTCGATTCGTGGCAGACGCGGACTCGAGACGCGGCTGAGTGCGCGCGCGTCGCTGATGTCGTGCTCAAGGTGGGCCCTCCTTTTAGTCTCCCCGTCCACCCCTTCCTCTCCTCCCCTTTCCTCCCTCTTCCTTCCAGCGCGAACGGATCCTTAGGCGCTTGGAACTGATAGTTGATGATTGGAAAATAAATTCCCACTTTGATTAATTGTGATGATGATCTCTACCGTCTTTTCCACTGCGATTGAAACATAATCAGCTTCCCACTACCCTCATTACATTCCCTTCGTCCCACCTCCCCCTCCCTCTGACTGGACTGTTTCCAAATCACAATGAGAGAAGCAGCCCATACGGAAAGCGTGAATTTTTATGTTTCTGGAATCATGATAGTAGATGATTTTCACAGTCCACGCTGATCATTCGCGATGAGCTCTGCCGCGTTTTACATTGCGAATGAAACACAACCGATCAACACACCGTTCGTTATCTTCCTTTAGCCCCCTCTTCGTCTGCCTCCCACTCGAATGGAATGTTTCCAATTGGCATTTAGAGCGGAACAGCCTATACTGGAGGAGTGGATCTAGGGAAGTTTGTAACTGTTATGGCACGCCGATCACATGTGATGAGCTCTATGCTCTTTTCACTGCTTATGATACATAACCAGACGTTCATCACTTACGATGAATGCTCTCACCTTTTGAACTGCGGATGAAACATGACCAATCTTCCACTTTCCTTCCTGCTCTTCCTTCGTTGCTCGCGCCCCTCCCTCCTCTTTAGTGTGGACCGTTTGTAATTCGGAGAGAACGAGCCGTATGGACGAACTGTGATAGTAGATGATTGTTCCGAAGAAAGCGATGACGATCACTTGCGGTAAGCTCTGTCGCGTTTTGCACTGAGAATGAATCACAACCAACCTGCTACTTTCCTCCATGTCTCCCTCCCCTCCCTCTCCTCCCCCTCACTCCCTCTCTCGACCAGACCTTTTCCAACTGACAATGAGAGAAAATCACTTGGTATGGAAAGCATGAATTTATAAGCGTTTGGAATAGTGAGAATAGATGATTGCGAAAATCCTGCACACTGATCACTTGTAAAGCACTCTGTCGTCTTTTGACGTGCGAATGAAACATAACCACATCCACTCTTTCCTCCCTCTCTTCTTCTCTTTCGGGGGGGGGGGGGGCGGGGGGGGGGGGGGGGGGGGGGGGGGGGGGGGGGGGGGGCGACGGAGCGGCGCAGGGGGGGGGGGGGGGGGTGGGGGTGTATTCAACATAACCACCTCCCTGATTTGCTCCCTGTTTTTCTTGCTTTTGGCCCTCCCCCCCCCCCTCCTGCTCTCGACAGGACCGTTTCCAATTGACAGTGAGAGAGTAACAGCTCCTACGGGATGCGTTAATTCAGAAGCATTTGGAACTGATTGTATATGACCGACAATGAGACACTCATCACATGTAATGCACTCTGTCACCTTTTGCACTGCAAATGAAGCATAACTCTTTTAACCATTCATCCCCTTCTTCCTCCTAACATTCTCTTCTCTTCCTCCACCCGTACTCACTTCTCACTCTACAGGGCTCGCGCATCGCCGATACGATGTGCCGCCTGCTGAAGACGATGCTGAACTGCTCGGCTGCGGGGGCGGACGTCGCCATGAGCCGAGGCACTCTCACGAAGATGATCGAGGTCGTCCAGACTGTCAAGGTAGTTATAACTATTTCAGACGTTATATATCTTTGTATTTCTGGATTTGCGTTATCTATCTATTGGTACCTCAACGAAGAAGAATTTTCCTCCCGTAATCCGTAGTAATTTATTCTTTTGGAAAAGGAATTTTTATCAAGGACTTGATCGCACATACCACAAACATAAAAATGTTATTATTTTCCAGCTCATTAGCCGTACCTTCTCGGACTACTGGCCTTCGATCGTGGAAATTTGCTCCATGGCTGCTCAGCAGTGGAGGTACATTTACTCGTTCCACAGACCATTAATTGCGACTGTCTGGTATTATCGTAATAATTATTTTTAAGATGCCAGCTCATTTCGGCGATCGACCACGGGCGCGCTGTTCTGCGGGAAGAAGCGGCAAGCGATGCCAAGTGGGGTTAAAACGATGATCAATTAAATTTATAATCGATTTAATTAAAATTCAATTTATTAATTTCAGAGCCCGCGATTCGCTGCAGTCCCTGAACGTGGCAGCGACGGTGCTCCTGGCGAGTGGTTAGTAGAGTTATGCGGAGATAAGGAGATACAAACCAACTGGAATTGTTGTGTCTGAACTCTGAGAATAAGTATGCTTCACGTTCTGGATAATAATATGCGTTCATCCAAGCGTGAATGCACCGTGTATATGTCCGAATAGAAATCAAATAAATTTCACTTGTGCTTCTAGATGAAATTTATGTCAATGAAAATGTCCTCTCAGCTTCTCGCGCACGTCTCATCGTTGCCGCGGTTGCTCTCGATCTCTCTACCCACAAGGTGATCAATTTCGAATTTCCCGCCCCCCCCTCAAATATATCGGACATTTCAGAAGCTGCGGTCCCTTCCCGAGTGGCCGTCTCTGCCTTCCCTGCTCTCGAAGCTGGAGACGCTGTCGAGGCCGCGAAGCTTGAGTGCGAGGTGCGCGATTGTCGTGTCGAATCTACGCGGAGCATAACATTTTTATTCTACAGAATGGCGTAAACTGCGCATTTTTTGTGAAATGAATCTTTCGTTTTCCTAGTATCTTTTTTTAAAATTCCAGAGTATGTGACTGCTCCTTTCTTCTCTATCACCGCCACGTCTTCCGCCTCTACTTTGGGACGCTGCTCGGCGAGAGGCCGACCGTTGAGGAGATATCGGTGACTTATCATTTTATTAATTTACTGATTCTATCGATTGATTGAAATTATCGATTTTCCAGCTCACCATGCTGGCAGCGACGGATTGTGCCACCCTCGCGGCCAAGGCGAAGCACTCCATCGAGGAGCGGGGCGTGGAAAAGGGTAAGGGAGGAAATACCGTGCCGAAATTTACGTCGAACGTCCGATGAGTTAAATGCAGTAAGGTGCAAACTAAATTCATCTCACCAGATTATGTTCGTCAACGCCGCAGCTGGTTTTCCGCTTGCACTGCATGAGGACTGGATTGATTACAGCCCCCTCTCCCTGCTTGGCGTCCTTCCAAGACGACATTGTCGCCGGCATTCGAGCCGAATTCCTCGTTCCTCTCTGCGGCGAAATCGAGAATGATCTACGCGTCCTGTCGCACAAGCACCTCAAGGTATCTTATTGTTTACCGAAAATTTTAACGACTTTTCGACTTTTTTATCTTTATTTTCCAGGTCGACGACCGCGACAAGACACCCGCAGCCAAGTACGAGTTCTTCTCGCGGATTCTGAGAGCTCCCGCCCTACGTGTTCACGATCGCGTTGTCGCTATCAAAGGTAATTTCGTAGTCCGGACTTCTGGAGTTTAGTGGACGATCCATTGCCGAAAATCATCGGAGAATTTGTGGATCGTTTGTATTTAGAATTCGTGGAGGACTACCTCTCGCGGACATTCTACAACCTCACCGCCGTTTCGCCTCATGACTGCCACACCTACGCCAAGATGGCCATGCTAGCGGAGTTTAGGTACGCGTCCTAGGGCAGCTGGTAGAGAGCGCGACACGTAGCCGAAACATCCACGATTCACTTCCCAAGGACAACGAGTTGGCGTTGCAGGTATGGCCTCCAAATCGTCGATGGTCACCTGCCGTACGCCATTTTGAATCAGGTTCGGGATAAAATAGTATGATAATTCGAGTGCCAATCCTATTCCAGGGCCTGGATGTGGTGAATGTGATGAAGGCGCTGGGCTCGTTCACCGCCACCTACAATTACGATCTGTATCATAATGTTCGTGCAATTTAATTTGATTTTTATTCTATTTTACAATTAGTTACCATAACCCGAATTATGCAGCTCTTCGTGGAGAAGCGCTCATCGTCGCGGACCCTTCACGTACTTGCATGGGAACACGTCGCCAATTCGCTGAGGTTTATTTGAGATGTCAATATCATTACGAGCGTTATGTGGACAACCGAAATTACTATGAGAATAATTATGAGCGATCGAAGTTACTACGGGAGTAATCAATCACTCGTGTTATGTTTAGAACACACGGCATGGGCGTCGTCAACACGTCCGTCAACCTGGCTTATCAGCTTATTCGGTCAGTTTTAAGAATATCGGATTCGAGAAGTTATAACTTTAATGATAAATAAAATGGTAAAATGAATTTAAGACACGAATTTTCTAGAGCTCGAATACCCCAGGAACAGCCCATCTCAGAATCGGCTCAAAATTGGTGTGTTGGTTCCGTTGGGGGTCCAACGTACAAAAAGGGGTAAAAAAATTTCGGAAAAATTTTCCCTTCGAGACCCAATTCGAAATTCCCTTGGTCAACTTTTTAAATTGGCGGTTTTGAGCGGAATAAAGTATACCAGTGTGCTCGGGAGCATGAGGCGCACGTTTTAATGTCCTATTCACTTTTTCGCGAAAACGCCATTTTTGAGTTCTAGAACATTCGAAATTTCACTGATTTTTTTAAAATCCTCACTATCAATTGAAGCACC
>JACMIG010000636.1:0-10375 GCA_014805385.1 Levipalatum texanum
CCCGAGCGCGGGCCGCAACGCGCCAAATGGCCGCGTCGCGGCCCACCTTTTGGCGCCTCTCCCCTCACTGGATGCGCGCTAGTTTTCGAGTCATATCTCTGCAATGCAATGAGATATCGAGAAACGGAAAAAAGTAAATGTCTCTTGGTCAGTGATCCTCGCAGTAAACTTCGGCTGGACTTGTGTGTGTTGCCTCAAAGGCGCTGCATCAAATATTATCGGCGACGCAAACTGGTCTAAAGTTCGCACCTCTCTCCAGTATCTCTAACCTGTCATACGGCGAGAGAACCCTCGTTTTCAATGGAGAGAGAACAGTAGCGTACGGAACGGAATATTAGACGCTTTTGGATCGCAGATAAATCGTGATTCGTTGCCCTTGCAGAGGGAAGGGCGACTTTCGATCCTCTGATCGACTTCGATAGCACGGAGGAGAGTGGGCTGATCCGTTCGCTCCTGCGCTTTTTCTCGGTGTTCCTTGAGGGTGGAGGGGGAGATGAAGGGGAAGAGAGGTGGATGAGAGGAGGGGAGCTTTGCCTGCCGGCCATTCTATCTCATCCCATTCGAACTCTTTCATGCCGCCCACTTCCGTCACTGCGCGCAGTACTGAGAGTTACTAGTGCCCGTTGCTAAACCTCCATATCCTCGATGTGCGCGTGGAAGGTTCTCGAAGCTTCTCTCACTCCTCCCATAACTCTTCTTCCACCTCCTCTTCCACCTCTCACTTCTCATTCCTCTTTCTTCACCTTCCAAACGACGTCTTTACTTCCACATACTTTCATGCTTCTCCTGTTCACAACTACCTCGTCCATCTTTCCTCTTCTTCTCATCGTTGTCCTCCTCCTTCTCAACTTCTTCCTCGTCCACCTCTCCTTCCTCCAGCTCCATCTTCCTCCTCCCTCCCTCCCTCCTCCTTCTGCCTGCCGTGTTCCTCTTTTATCACAGAGCCCCTTCCTGTTTCGGCGAGGCAAAAGAGTAAGACGGAAGAGGAGTTGAATGAGGGCCTCTACCCTCTCCCTTTCTTCCTTTCTCATCTGGCCATCTCTCCTAGCTCACTATTCCCTCCTTGCAAGGGACAACAGCCAGTGAAGAGGGTCCAACAGCTAGCGTGACGTCCCTCTCGTGGCGGTGGAGGTAGAGGTGGTAATGGAGGAGAGCGGGGGGAGGGCGGAGGAGGGGAAGCAAAACTTGCCCTTCGGCGCGCGGCGCGTTTCGCACTGTTGTCTACAGCTGAATTCCATTGATTGTTGATACCGCCCCATAATAGCTTATTATCGTCGTTCACGGGATCTTTGCAACTTCACATCTTTTCCGAGATTAATGGTAAGCGCGCAAAGGAAGAGCCATAGAAAGCGCACCGCTAGAAATCAACGACTTCAGACAATCAGCGTGCTTCAGACTCACCCAGCCAACTTGACTTGATCTAAACGTTCAGAAGACGAATTCCTTCCATTAGCCCCGCAACTTGATGATCTATTGTCTCGAGGCGGTACAGCCTTGGCATTCCACCAATGGGCCCTATCACTGCGACAAGAGTGTTGCCGACTCGGTATGCCGAGCAGCGTTTTATGCCCTGTGGCTGACTGAGAGTGAGTGCCACTGGGTTTTGCAGCGAGCTCATCAACGTCTAATTTCCTCGTAAGGCGTTCTGTCTGTACTTCGCCCTGCGGCCGTGAACTTCTGGCAGCATTTTCCTAACTTCCTTATAGTGGATGATAGCGAATCGAGTGGATCGTTTAGGCAAAGAACTCACGAGCATCTAATACCCTATTTTTGGCCCTAACTTCCTTCTTGCAGCGTTGATATCGAACCGTAAGTTAGAAACGGACTGGGAAGAACTTCTTGGCAAATAGCCAGTCATAATGGTAGTGCATTTCTCCAGATGTCGATGTACGGAAATGTGGCATTTCGATAGTTGACGCCTTGCAATAATGCACTCCCATTAAGACTAGCAAGTTGCTAAGAAGTTCTTCCCAGCCCTTCTTCAAACACTCCATCCAAGTCTTTCCACCACAGATGTTTTGCGCGTCACAGATTTGCATGAACCCTTCGCTCGCGAGAGAGAGTCACTTTCTGAATCCCAATGCATCTCTACTCCAAGGGGGGTTTATCGTAATCGGCTCCCTCTCATACATTGTGGTGAGTGCGCGGGACTTTCACTATTCGTGCTTGCTTCGCGGCCCCCGAGAAGATTCTAGGAACCTGCCATATCTCTTTCTTCTTCTCGTATCCTACAGTGATTCACGTATTGTCACAGAGAGGGCATACGACGCCTAAGATCACTTCTCTCGAGAATGGTCTTATGACGTCATCTCCCACGATCTAAACGACCTCGTAATCGTACGGTTGCACCCGACTCTTGCTATGCCTCTCTCTCGGTACAGTCAGTTCGTTCACCTTGGGCGGCAACGGAATCACAAAATTATGGAGGGGAATCCAAAGGAGCTTCGCGCACACTTACAATTAGATGCGAAACGCCCTCCATTGTCTCCGACTCCAGAGAGAGTCCAACTTGAATACTATACGCGTTAGATACAACGATGCCGTTCCGCCGAATTCAAGCGTTGAAAGGTCGATGAAAGTTCGCCTTTTCATGATGCGTGGTTACACTCTTGATGAGTGTGCAACGGTATTCGGTGGCCTTTGATACACAACTGTTCATGATAGCATTACCATGTCCTTGCACTTTGATCACCTTCAAAATATTGGGTGGGGAGGGTTCTCAAACCCGGTTTCTTTTGCATCTTAAGAGCGCATCATGTAGTGTACTCCACTTGATGATGTCTACTGCGAGCTTTCTGGCACCTCATTTGCAGTGATCGAGCTCTGCAGTCAAGTCGAGATTGTTATGAGCTTGAATCCCTAACACATACTGCCCGTTCTAAACTTTCAAGTGTAGATTCATACATTTATCGCCTATTTTTTCGGCCTCCAATACCCCCTGTCCATCAGTTCCGAACAGATTGAGACCTCTGACTATAGCGTCCTCCCTGGTGCTGCTCCCATTAGTCGGCTGATAACTCCTTGACTTCCTCCTTGGGGGGATCCTCTCTAAAAGCCTCTTGTTCCTCATCGGATGATGGCACTTGTGGCTCCCCTTCCCCCCTTCATTCCTCGAAAGATACTCGGTGGCTGATGAAGGAGAGCAGCCGATACAGCGGGGGAAACATCAGTATATATACCCTGGCGAAAGAAAATAAATTAACGACGCGAGAGATAGCGTAAAGTAAGAGACGCAGGCTGCAATCAAAACCAGCGTCGCTCCTTTTACGTTATATTTCGCCTCGTTAATTTTATATTCTTTTGCCAGGAGCTTATATCGAATGTTCCTCCATAAAATGTATTTAGCTACATACGTTATTCTAGAGAACTTCCATTGCCCGAACAAGTGATAGCTCATGAACTAAATTGATGGCATAGGCGGAATTGTTGCGTCCCAAAAGTTCGTTGCTGTTCCGTTATAATTCCGAGATCCGGTTGATGTTCCCCACCGCAATAAAAATAATGTTGTGCCCGCAATCTACTTTATAATTATTACTGGAGGAGAGTGTCACTCGGGAGGGAACGATTGGCCCAGGAACCATGTTGTTCTTTTCTGTATGTTCTGTTTGCGGCTGCCTATAATTATTACGGGTCTCTGCCCCTAATCCATTCTTGTTGACTCCTTGCATTGTTTCTGCTTCGTTCCGGTGTCTTATCTTGGAGGGGATTAGAAAGTTTCGAAAGCTATAAAAAGCGGCGCAATCGTCCTGTGCAACATTTCCCTCCTATAAATCTCTGTGGCCACTTGGAGAACTTTAGCGGCCTATCTATTGTCCATTATTGACCACTATACCGAACTATTGTCCAATTGTATTATTTCTGCGATCCGCCAGATTTCCTTTCCCGCAGTGAGACGGAATTACTAGCTCGAAAGGGGAAATTGAAAGCTCTATAATGCTCATTTAGACGATGTCACAAATTATAAACCTTTTTCCTGACATCGCTGTATAAGATCTCCACAATTGTCTCGATCGCACTTTCATGTATCTTCCCTTCTCAAAAATGGCATATATCCTCGGCTAAATGCCGCTGTAAAATTAGCATGGCTAGACACAACGATAGTGATGGTGACGTGATCACTGGATGCTCTCTCTCCCCCTGTCCGCTCGTATTAGTTTCTTCAGATTGCCCTAGTACCATGGTAGCAGTTATCAACGGTGAAGTGACGATAGGAGGTACTTTCAAACGTCCGCAGTCGACGTTTTTTCCTGCTCTCCTCTGCTTTACGGTTCTCGATGCTCCCGTATCTAGCTTGCAATGCTTGCTTGCTCCTTGCTGTAAAATGGCGGAAACCACCGCACCTATTTGGCGACGAATAAAAGGGGCCATGCGACAGTCAGACTGTCACTTCTTGTCTTTTTCGGATCCCTCTACTTGACTTTGCATGTGAGTGATGGACCCGGGCGAAATTGTCTCTAAGTTCCGCGTCTGTCAAATTTTCTACCGTTCGCGCCGTCCACTTATGCTCTAGAAAAGTAATTGTGCATTAAAGTTATAAGCTGAGTTTCGAGTAGAATTCTAATAACGGTAAAATGTAAAAGGTGCGCCCCTGTCAGAGTAATGGTCTAGGACCAAGACTCCTAAGGGTGGATAGGCAAAATTAGGCGTTCTCGGAACCTAGACTATATCTTCCGTTGGCGTACCGGGAAGTCCTTGCGCCCATCTGAGGATTCCACCTCTTGACTAATCGTGGAGCCCTTCGGTGGCGCGCGGGGCAATTACTCGACTCGAGTGTACCAAAGAGCGGCCGCGCCGCTCGACCTCCAGCCTGGATCACTATTCTGGTGCCGCCCGCGAAAAGGGAGTTACTTCCTAAGAGCGCACCCTAAACCTTCCTCCTTCTCAGGTTGCCCGATTCGGAACGCGCGAATACTTCTTGCGAGCCAAAAGTCAGAAAGTGCAATACTTCACGCGCAACTATAGTTCTAGTTGCAACTAGAACTTGCATTCTCAATGGAGAACTATCATGTACTCGAGTGGCAATCTTAGCGTGGCGATCAACACGTTTTGGAAGTTGGGCGATGGGGAGGTGATGAGAGTTCCTTGTAGGAAGGAGGAAGTTGGAGGAGGAGGTTGTCCAGTGTGCGCCACGTCATTTTGATAGCCATTATGATTGAAGGGTCTGCAGGAGGAGTTGCATCCCCCTCCTGTGGTGGATGGTAACTTCTTCACCCAATTGGTCCACTTGAACTTTCTACTCTGCCCGCCTCCTGTTCTAACTATAAGCACTTGAAGGACGTGTCACAATTGGTGATGCTTTAGAACACTGCGGTGTGTCTTAAATACTCGCTAATTTCATTAATCCGATTTTCACTCATTTGGAACACTTTTCCCTCACATCGGTGCACCAAAATGTGGAGCATTCCAGCTCCCGAAAATACGAATCACGAACTGCACACGATTGTTGTCTACTGATTCCAGACCAGTTTCGTGATCAATTTGGCATAACAGTGAAAAAAGCAGTGGTAGATCACAAGCGTGTGCAGTTCGTAATCCATATTTTCGGGCGTGGGAATGCGCCGCATTTTGGTGCACCACGATATAAGATCTCCACCAATATCTCGACCTCACTTTCACTCGTGCTTTGGCCTTCTAGGGTCTAAACCGCAACCATTAAAGATCAGAGATCACTGGCTAGCGATAGTCTAGGCTTTGGATTTGGCTATTATATTTGAACAGTGCGGAACTGTCGTGTTCACACACGGGGTCAACTTCGCACCTCACTGTTCCCGTCTATGGATTGTCCGGGACAAAGGCTCATTTTTCGTTTCTCTTGTAGTGTTGTAAGATCATCATGTGTTGGAGCGAATATCGGTTTTGGTAGGGGGGTAGAAATTTTAAAATAGCCTAAGAGCTCAGATTGCCCCCAAAGGGGGCGGGGGTGAGGGCGTGAGCGATTCAGTGACAGTGCAGGGGGGAAACCATTCACTTCCTTTCTCCTTTCTCTCCTCTTCCTCTCTCTCTCTCTCTTCCTCTCCCCGCCCACGCTACGGAGCTGTATATAGCTATCTTATCCATGCTCTGCACCGACTTCCTTGGGAGCTTGTTTAGTCCACCCCTGTTGTCGAGAATACAACGGGCGTTTGGATTCTTTTTGATCGAAGTGACTGCTTCTCCAACCCCTCCTTTCCTTCGCCACCCATCCCTCCTTTCTAATTAGGTGCTGGAGTGTGAATTGGTCGAACGGCTATGGTCTCTGCACGGGCTCTTATTTCGCTGCAGCCCATTTCAACCAGTCATTTCAACTCGTTTTCTATGATCTCTATAGACCACGCAATTTATCGCGTTAATTGGAATGCTAAGTTTAAAACCTGCGCAGGAACACCCCTTCAGTTTATTGTCATGATGTGCGCGAGCGCGAAAGCATAATTACCGTAATCCCGCGGCGATTCGCGCTGGCCAGCTGTTCGGTGGGGAAGGAACCCGTTGTTTGGTGGAGGGTTTAGATAGTGTTCGCCGAATCCAGGTCTCCTTATTCTCGGATAGGCACAGGGGGTGAGTCAGTTGATTTTGGTGCACGGGAGAATCCGCCAGTTTTGTCTGCCTGGTTGCAGGAGGGAGGATTTAGAGTCTGTTTCCTTTCCATGCCTAGTCCTCCTTGTTCTCGCGCATGTCTTTGTAGTCGCGGGAAGAGAGTCCAGGGAACGCGACAGGGACAGCTCCTCAAGGGAAAGTGGCCTGCAGGGGATGAGGGGGTTTGATCCGCCGCTGATCTCCGTTTACTTCGCTTTGCAGTAGAGCCAAGATAAAGCTCCGCCTGCAGCCGCCCGCCCAAGTTCCTCCTCCGTTGCCAGATTGTTGTCTTTGTTTTGAGAGAACCGTGATTTCATTACCTATTAAATCATTGTTATTTAGAAGCTGTCCCCAATCGCTGGGACCCATCAGAGAGATGTGACGTTGGCGAGACGAGTTTTATTAGAAGGGGTGGGCGTGTTTCCGCCTTGAAGGAGGGGGGTTCACTAGTTTTGCGAACTCGATAGGGAACAAATGCGTTGCTCTTCTCGACGCGGCCTCTCCTAAACCTTGGTGTTGGGGGCTTCTCTTTTCGCGCTGCAACTGGATAGGGCAACAAGTTTAGCAACCACCACAGGGTGGTAACCGCCAATCTCCAATTGTACGGTCAAAGTAGTGCTCATGCTTATTTGTCGAGAACCGCCTTATTATCCGCGCTGTCTCTTCCTCGATGGGGTCCCCCCTAAACCCAGCCGTTTTTGTTTCACACTTGAGCGGTAGCTGCTACGGAACTTGTACTCTCAAGTGCTACCCTCCAAAGTGCACTCTTCGGCAAGTGTATAGTTCTTATTGGCTATCACCGCTGTATCAAAAAGCGTCTGACAGCATTTCTCTTGATTAGTCACATTCTTGCGCCTTTTAGTCCCACCTAATGGTGCCTAATGGCATGTGACCGATCAATCTATGATCTCTTGAATCTCTTGAACTCTGGACCATAAATATATGATCAAAGATTACTTCCAACTAGGCGCGATTGTGAGGCACCATTTCGCCTCCCTTCCTCCTTTCTTTCTGCGGTGTATGTTCCAGGGGGGCGTGCTAAGATCATGACGTGTAAGCTCTGTGAACAAGCGCTTTGACTCCACACCCATTCCCGGCCTTGAGCTGGCCCTCCTCAAGGGCTCATTGCTCGACTGGAAACATGCCAAGACTTCTCTAATGATCGATGGTCTCCACTATCAGCATTGTCTCTCTTTCGTGATCTAATTCGTCGCGCCCTTGCCACGCGATCCTTGGGCATGTCCTTGACGACGGCGCAGAACTCTTGTTCTCACACGAGTAAGGCACCATTTCACGCGTCATTAATTGCGGGCCGCCTATTCCTTCGGATTTCTTCCAACCTTTCTCCACCATGTACGCAAGCCGCCTCGAGGGATCACCCGCGCGAATTTGTGCGATGTCGCGAAAATCGCGTAGCATATTGTGCTAGGGTGATTAGTTCGCGCTATATCATGGACTCGATTAAATATTGTGCTGCATATTCTGGTGACCAGTGTGCACTATATAACAGACATTCTCGATCTTTCTACCCAAGCAATTCCCTGTCTTCTCATGATTGCTTCTCACGGGGTGGTTCATCTTATTGCACCGGCTTCCGGTCATCAAAGCTCTTTCTCTACTTCCGCGTTAGCTTCAAACCAATGATCTTTTCTGTGCTGCACTAAAAGGGCTCCTTTCTGAATGACCAGTCCCATCCCATTCTCATGTCTGTGTGTAATCTATTGCGCATCGCGTTCGCGCACTCTTTTTGGTCTGGAGAGACAAACATTGTCCGATCTATTCCTTTGCCATCGTTGTAGGAGAAGAAGACCAGTGAACGATACGAGGGGGTGCCTGGACCTCTTCCCACCCGAGTGGACACCCTCTCCCTCCAGGAAGACATGGGCTTCAAAGAGGCCGTCGAGCATGGACTCGCCCGCATGTTCACGGCGCTCGGCACGTTTATCGGTAAGGGATCGATTCCTGAATCAATAAAACAAATCAATAAATCAGGAAAATACCCGATTCTCGTGGTCACGCTATCACTTGTCATCACGGCCTTCTTCTCGTTGGGGCTCTTCTGGTTTGAGGTGTGTCCTTCGATTACTCTTCTATAACCAAACAACATGGTGCTCAACGAAGAAGCAGCTGGGCAATAGAGAATGTGACGCGTCGCATTTGGTGAACACGTGAACACATCGAGTGATGCTTGAGCAGTAAAACAGTATTGGAAATTTCTATATATAGACTAAATACAATAGAAATAAATCTAAAAATATCCAAAAACTAAATTAATAATTCTGAAAATTGCAGGAAACCAATAACGTCCGCACGGAGTACTCTCCCCTGAACTCCCCGAGTCGAACGGAATACGAAGTAGCGAAGAAGTTCCTCAATCAGGTATAAATTCGAATCTCATACCCCGTTGGCGGTTTGAAAGCTGCACGTAACCCGCGGGTTCTTCCTTACACCGAACCACCTCGTTGAAAGCATCGAAAGATGATGGTTATCCGTTCACTGTCTCTTATGGCTGTTCCAAGGGCGTCTGAGACCACCGCACCAAGGTGCGAAACTTTCTCCATTGTGTCTGGCCGTTCCGGAAAGTTCTCTCCCTCCAGCACTGGAGCGAGAGAACATTCCCCGTGGAACCGCTATATTGGACGCATTCGGAACTCCCTTTATGGTAAGAACGCAAGAGTTCAATGGGGGTAGGCAGTTAGGAAACACTACCGATGGACCTTGGAATAAGCACTGTTCACAGAATGGGACGCTGGATCCGTCGTACGTCATGATCACTGCGAAAGATGGGGGATCTCTGCTGCGACCGGAATACAGGTGAGTCATAATCAATAAAATCAATAGATCAAATAGTCAATCAATAAAAAAATACACTCACCAGGGACCTTCTCGTCAACCTCACGAAGGAGCTGCATGACAACATCACCATCGAGTACAAGGTAGCGTTTCGAGAGTTTCTGGCCGGCTCATGAGGTCATCTTTTGTGCGGTAAACATATTGCTCTTGTTTCGATGATCGGGGCAGTATCTCTTTTTGTGACAAGAATCTTATCACCAGATCATCAGTATCTCTCATTATCTTGTGCCACATCTCTAGTGCACGTAGGGTTTCTTGAATACCGCAACCTTGACCACGCTACAATGTTACTCTCTGTTCATACCACAATCAAACGGGTTCCGCAAAACCGCGAACATTTCAATCGCACGAACCATTCTGTGAATTGATGGCAGCAAGCGCGAGTGGTTCTTCACATGCTGAACCTGAATGTTCGGAACGCGTTCATAATAGAGGGGAGCACGCTATTGACCTGTGGCTCAGGTGGAAAGCGGGGCGATCACAAAGAAATTGACCCGAGATCAAATCCCTTGCAGGGCGAAACATGGGACTTCCGCCGGCTGTGCGAGCCGTACTGCGATCTGTCTACTCCTTTTCTCATGTTCCTCAAGCTGTACGACGAGGAGAATCCGCAGTCCGCCACGTATCCTTCCATCGAAGTTTTCGGCATGAAGGCATTCATCGGTCAGTTTAAAGAAGGACTGGGAAGAACTTCTTGGCAAAATGCCAATCTTAAAGGAAGGGTTCGGGGACCTTCTGAGTCTCATACGTGACTATGTTCAGGTTTTAGAGCTTGAAAAATCCAATCGAATGGTGTATCTCACAAATCATTTAAATGTTTCTATGGTGAGATAGAGCGTTTAGAACGCCGGGCCTGAGAAACAGGGATGGCGCGAAATTCAAATTTCGCACCTGCCATCATATTGGCAGCTTGCCAAATCCTCAGATCTCGCGCCCTGTGCACTATAACTTCTATCATTGTTATCTATCA
>JACMIG010000636.1:10475-28367 GCA_014805385.1 Levipalatum texanum
CCCCCCCCCCCCCCCCCCCCCCCCCCCCCCCCCCCCCCCCCCCCCCCCCCCCCCCCCCCCCCCCCCCCCCCCCCCCCCCCCCCCCCCCCCCTCTTTTTTCCCCCCCCCCCCCCCCCCCCCCCCGGGTAAACCAGCCTCACTTCCCTCCCTTCCGTTCTCGATCGTAAATCATGGGGTCGTATCGCCTCGAAACATCCGGGGGGATACGCTCGTGCCCCATTCCCGCCCTTCTCCTTTTCCATTACCTCCCCCCGACTGCCTGGCGCCTCCCTTTGTCTATGCTCAACAGAGCGACAACAACGAAAGAACCACAGCGCCTTGTAAGGGAGGAGTTCGAAATCGGGAAAAATCAAGGTAATTAATGAACTAATTACAGGAAACAGCGTATTCGGCGTGACGCTCAACAATGACTCCGTTATCGAGGCGTTCTCCACGGCTATTCTGCCATTCTACCTGGTAAGGTTCTTGAATATTTCCCGCAAATTAAAATTATTTCATATCCAATAATTATTTTAGGTCGCTCCCTACGAAGACACCGACGCCATCTACCAGTGGCTCATAACGGCACGCGATTTCTTCGAGGACGAAAAATGGGCTGCGCTCAAGGTTTGTGTTCCGTAGCGCAGTGCCAAAACTCTACGCCAATAACTGGCTGGTCCCGAGTTCGAAGCCACCCAGGACCGCGTCTTTTGCCAGATCGGTGTGACAGGCGATTCGCTCGTCTCCGCGGAGGTGCATCGGATGGGTATGGAGACGGCACCGCTGATCGGCGGCTCCGTCGCTGCCATGATCATCTTCGTCGTCCTGTCCAGCTTCCGGTTTGTAATTCTTGACCTCTGCCTCTGATCTTTGATCTCACTTCAGATCCGACCCCTCTCGCGCGAAGCCGTGGGAGGCCGTGGCAGGATGCCTCATTCCGTTGCTTGCCATTTCCGCTTCTCTCGGTACCACTTGGCAGGATGCCAAAATTCAAACTGATCTCTCCAGGCATCTGCTGTTTCTTCGGTCTGAAGTTCCAGTCGATCATAGTGGCGTCGCTCTTCCTCGTCCTATCCGTCGGCGTCGACGACGTCTTCATCATCCTTCGCGCGTGGGATAGAACCTCCGGTAAAAAGAACAAGACTTTTACAAAACAATTGGTTCTTGAAGTCATATTCATATTTACGGCAGTGCAATAAATAGATCCAAATTTAAAACGAAAAATCTTTGAAGGCAATGTCGTGGAGCGTATGGCAATGACGCTGGAGGAAGCCGGGCCCAGCATTACGATCAGGTATTTTTATTTACAACTATTCATCTCTGGCTGTAGCCTGTCTAGGATAGGCGGTTATCATGTAGAAAAATTCTTCCAGTGCTCTCACCAACGCCGCAGCCTTCTTTGTCGGAATGAGTTCGGCGACGCCAGCTGTTCGGTAAGTCTCTAATCCAATTCTCAGCTAACCATCGATCGTTCAGATCCTTCTCCCTCTTCTCTGCCATCGCCATCATGATCTGCTTCTTCTACGAGCTCATCTTCTTCTCTGCCATCCTCGCCCTTTCGGGCCGTCGCGAGCGCGCCGGGCTCCAGGCCATTCTGTGCTGTTTCAAGGCCGATACTCAGGTATCTAGTTTCATTGCATCTTCAAAAAGGGGGAGCTATCATGATCCCACGATTTAGAAGTAAAAAAACCCTGGTTTGCGAACTCAACCATTTGAAATTTTCAGGCCCACTGCCGCCTCGTCGAATGGCTTGTCGGAATTCAGCGCGTCGTCATTGAGTGGTGGTCGCGAGCCGTCGGATGGTGGAGTGTACGGTGCGTTTACAAATTTATTTGGGTGGTGTACGGTGCGTTCTTCCAGAATAATCATGGTCGCCACGCTGGCCTTCTACTACTACGTCTCCGCGATCGGCATCAGCGATGTCCACACGTTGATTACGATCGAAAAGATGGCCCTTCCCGATTCGTACCTCCAGAACTTCCAGGTATACCGTAGAATCTGTTCGAGACCTAATGGACACCTTTCAGTCTTCCTACGAGGCTGCCCTGCGCAACATGCAGCCCATACAGGTGTTCATCATGCAGCCTGGAGACATGCGCGATCCAGAGCGGCTTGAGCGTGAGATCTTGGCATGATGCCAAAAAATAAGCTGTGGATTTAGGAATCCGTTCCATCGTCCACGACTACGAGAATGCGACGCACTCCTTCGGATCCGTCTCGACCTTCTTCTGGCTCGATGCCTACATCGACTTCCTTTCATTCTATGCAGAGAGCGACGAATTCACTTACGAGGTAAATTTTGAAATAATTACTGCTACCGTAACCCTGACAATCGTTGCAGGAGATCCCGACCTTCTTCAAGTCTGCCACCTACTTCTACCTGTCGTCCTTCGTCAAGTACAACGAGACGGCGTGCATCGCCAATGGACCCGACTGCATCTCCAGCTTCTTCTTCCTCACCAACTTCCATGACGTTAGTTTTACCCCAAGTGATGCGCGACGATTACGGTACCCTTGCAGGTCATAAAGTATCACGAATTGATTCCCGTGATCGAAGACTGGCGCCGCATCGCTTCCAAGTACTCCGAATTCGAGGTCTACGCCTACTCGGACCATTCGCCGTTTGTGGACCAGGTTGGATCCGTGATGAGGTTAACGATAGAAGAAAGAGACGGAGCAGCATGGAAAAGGGTTTAGTAGTCCTCATCGGTTTGAAATCGCTAGAGTACCGTAACCTCGATGAAGTTTACTAAGCCAACGTTACAGACTTCCGCCATCGATGCGACGGTGTGGTCGTCGGTAGCGACGGCGCTCGCTTGCACTGCTGTCGCCTGCGTCATCTTCCTGCCCGATCTCCGTTGCATCATCTGCGCAGTGCTCAGCGTCTTCTCCATCACCACGGGAGTTATTGGTAAGTTTTAGCTTGAATTCCTTACGGTTCTTTTTTCTATCGATTTAATATACCGCTGATATTATCCAATTGCAGGCCTCCTCTCGCTGTGGGGCCTGGACCTCGACCCGCTGTCCATGGCTGCCCTACTCATGGCCATCGGATTCTCCGTCGACTTCACTGCCCATATCTGCTACCACTTCTACAAAGCGCGCCATAATGTGAGTCCCAGCCTTTACTTTTCTGTAGTTTTGTTTCAACCAATGATAATATTTCTTCAGCTCGTCTCTGAACGCATCGAGGAATGTCTCACGTCCATTGGGATGCCGCTCGTGCAGGTACCCTCGCATTCATTCGGAGAAATAAAAACGAAAATCATAGGTCGGCCTCTCGACCATCGTCGCCCTTGCTCCGCTGCTTTTCAAGCAGAGCTACCTCGCTATTGTCTTCTTAAAGGTAAAACATTTTATCCGGATTTGCTTCACATTTTCATTGTGAATGTAGCTTTTTTGAAGATATGCCTATATTTAATCTCTTCTTTCCAGACCATCACCGTCGTCGTCCTACTCGGCATGATCCACGGCCTCATCGTCCTTCCCATCGTACTAACCTTCGTCACCAGCGACACTCCCCCGGAGAAGGTATCATACTCCGACTAGATGTCGTAATCCGTTCATCTTCCAGTCCGCCTCAACTAACTCCAATGACAGCAGTGAACGGAGTAGCACCAAGAGCGTGGAGCGCAAAGAGAGCTTCTACCGGACACAGGTTATTTGTTGAAATAGTACATTTAAAAAAATCAATAATTCCAGGCCCTGGTTGGAAAATAGATTTTAAAATCAATAATTCCAGGCCCTGATAGCCCGTGTTCGGCAGGAGTTCGAGATAAAGAAGGTGGCTCCGATAACTCCCGACGAGCTATCACCAGCTGGCCGGCCAGCCTTCAAGCATCACATCGCACTCGGACGGACACCCTCCACCCAATAGTATTCGCTTTCTGGGGTGAATTGTTAATTCTGCCGAAATTCATTTACCCCCCTTGTTTCTAGTGCTAGTTCCCACCGTTGTTGAATTTTCCAACCATCTCACACGCAACCTCTAGGAAAATCTCTCCTCCGTCTGTCAAAAACATTCGATTGAACCATCAGGAAGCGCGCGCTCATCACTAGGATTTTGTAGTAGCGTTTTGTTAGATATATTGATGCCATCCGGGTTTATTCGATTCCACCCAGCATTTCTCAATTTGAAACACTTCTCTCTTCTCTTGAATTCATTCCGAGTCCATCACCCGACGGGTTCCTAGCAATGGCCCAATTCTACAGTAGTTGAATATTATCACTCATTTCTTTCGCTCTCACTCCTCCACGGACGATTCTGCCAGCTCAAAATGGCTTTAATTATTTGCGACACCGACTTCTGACTCAAAAACGCACGCAAGCAGTCCACACTCCATCGGCAATCACAGTTCCATTCACTGAGTAGCATAGGACCTTCCACCCACTCATAAATACTATTTGGCCCTCCAGATCTGCCTTCAAGGGTACCTCCTTCGATCCGAAAAGCAACTGATTCATTCCTATAGTTACGAAGACCGAATTCCATTTGCACATTTCTGTGTGACTTCCCCGATAGTTTTTCGCTACCCATCGTACAAACTCTCTAATTATTTGCCTTTCCAGAAGCATAAAGAGTTAACCAATCACCATTCAGAAAAGACGCACAACGGAAAACAACGGATTCTGTATGCTGGAATTATCACATCGGTTATTTATCCAGAAGAGAGATAATTCAGAGTTGTGTCATCATGTAATCATAGAAGAAGCATGACAGTAACCACGAGATGCGTGGTTGGTTCCCGAGACATCCACCTACACCACGGCACAATGTACGCGAAAGTGCAATCGGATTATATTATGATCCCGTCCGCGTAAGGATCGAGATTTCGTGCAAACCGGCGCAGCGCCGGTTTTGTTAACCAGGAAGGGTCATCTTTTGGTCAGAGGTAGTATGAACAGGGACTAGTTGATTGCAACTGATATTGGACGAATTCGATATACTGGTCGGGAAAGCGGTTCATCCAAAGTGGCTGTATTCGGAACGTTCTGGAATCAATATTTTCACATCTTTAGCCATAACTCGACAACATGATCAATTTCGGAGTTTTTGGACTCATTTTGATTGTCGAGTGTCCCTCACAAAATGTGTCATATCTCTCCATCAGGCAAAAATCCCTATGAGATTGGGGGCAAACACTAAAATTATATTCAGATGTATGTAACGTCTGGCCGTTCCAATCGCCCAACTGGCTATTGATGTTATGTGTTAGGCATCATGAAGTTCTTACCTCCGCCCCTAGAGCCCATCTTTCCCCGATAGTTTTTCGCTACCCATCGTACAAACTCCCTAATTATTTGCCTTTCCAGAAGCATAAAGAGTTAACCAATCACCATTCCAGAAAAGACGCACAACGGAAAACAACGGAATCTGTATGCTGGAATTATAACATCGGTTGTTTATCCAGAAGAACAGAGATAATACAGAGTTGTGCCATCATGTAATCATAGAAGCATGACAGTAACCACGAGATGTGTGGTTTGTTCTCGAAGCTTCCACCTACACGGTGTAGGGGATACACCTCGGCACAACAAACACGAAAGTGCAAGCGGATTATATCATTAGTGCAGACATGTTAGGAAAGTACAACAACGTTGACATTATTATGGAAGTTCCACGAACATCTTATGCTTGGTCGCATTGTCTCTGATCAACCAGACGACGAGACTAACTCTATTTTCAGTGAAAGCAGAACAGTCGGACACACTATATTCAAGTCGTTTGGAATAGTGTTGGCAAATGAAACACGAAGATTTGAGACGAATGGACTCCGTTTCACGAAACACGAGTCAATGGTGTCTCGTGTTTTATGAAACACGTTTCATGAAACACGAGACAGTAGGGTTGGCTTATCGATATTCGATGCATCGACAATTTCCAGACAGAAGTCGCTTCTGTTGTCGATTCGTTTCATCGACTTTTGTGTTTCATTTGCCAACACTAGTTTGGAACTTCCATAACATGAACTCGTTGCGCTCACGCTGATGCCGACGGAAACCCCCTCCGTGGTGATTCCGGAGCGATGCTGTTTCGGCGAAGGACGACTCCACCGCAGCGACAGATTTGGAAGGAAAGCATTACGAGGCTGAAAATTATTTGGGTTTCAAGGTTCTAGGAGAATCCGAACCCTTCGAATGCGAGCAGCAGTGTCCACGGTAGAGTGACCCAGAGGAAGAGGTGGTCGTCAGTCGACCACCAGTATGAAACCCATCGCCACGAAATGAAGAAGAGGACGAATGCCACGCTTTGGAGGGTAACCTGAACGATCACTTTCGAGGAGACGCTCCCGGTGCAGACCTGAAAGAGCAGCTTCCTATCCGACTTCCGCTGCTGTGCGAAGAATTCGTGATCGCATGTCGAGGAGAATGCCTGCGGAAATATCCAATATCATGGGGGTAGGTGGACGGAACTAACGATGGTCTTTCCCTTGAGCTTGCGGATTGCGAGGAATACAACGATGATGACACTGAGGATGCTGAGGTTCGCCGTGACGCCCTCCTCCTCAGTCCTATCAAATGCATCTCGATAGTCAAAATAACAAAACTGCCACCAAACCTAAACTCATTCGTACAGTTGTTCACTGGATAGCGCCAGATGGTTACGGTTTTGTCAAAGGTTGTGAAGCACGATTCATCTGCGGTAAAATATATTCAATTAGTGCATTACAATTTGGCCTGTGTCTACGTTTTAGCCAAATTTGCCCCAGCTGTTTTACGGACACGGAACTTTGCTCCGACTCCTTCTTTTAGGGAAGAGTGAACATACCCTCAATGAAGTCGTGCATCACTGCGCCCACAAACATCAAGGTGCAGAATGTGGTGAGGACAGCAAGACTGGTGCGGACCTGATAGGTGTTCTAATTAACCCCCATTTGATCTCTGCACCTGCTTTCCATAGAGCGTTGCATAGCAGGTCAGAGCTATGGCGATGTGGAGAAGCTCACACGTAGTCCAAGTGTACAGAAAGAACTTCAAACATTGTTTAGCACTTTCTTTAACGTAAATTCCAACCGTCCCAATGTATTTGCTTTTGGTCGCCACTTTTGTCCAGTTGATTGCGGGAATGCTCTGGCTGGAAACGGTATTCGGTATCTGCCGATCGGGGTTCAGGGATTCTTACAATGCGACCCTTTCATAGCAGGAGAGGCAGAAGACGGCGGAGAGGAATGCATTGCCCAATGCGAGGGCGCCTGGGAGCCATTTCTTCCTCACTTTTCACACGCTTCGACAAACCCAGAAAGACATGGAGGCCACTCTTGCGCTGTTTGAAAAGGAAGACGCAGAAGGCCGACGCATTGACGACTATTCCAATAGCCGAGATCAGAAAAAGAAACGAGTTTTCAACGCTTAGAGAGAGGACTTACCCCTCCCGCAACACGCGTTCGAACGTCGTTGTCCATCCTTGGTGATGACGCAAGCTGTTGTCGATAGCCCGGAGGCAAAGGGAAAGATTATTGCTCGAGGGGGGCTAAGAGGGGATAAATGTCAAATGAGAGTGCGAGTTGTTGAGAGGCGTCCGTGAGCCTCGAATGAAGGTGTGACAGGAGGAGGAGGAGGAGGAGGAGAATTTCCGCTAATTAGAGACGAGCCACCAGCCGGGAGGAATCAGTGGTTATTCATCCGCTGTTTTCCTTCTCGGTAAATATCGGTAAAATAGCGTTAGATTCCCCAATGCCTGCGTCTCTTCTGAATCAGTTGTGTCGTTCTGTTCAGTCTCTTATGGTAGATGAGGGGTTCGGCACGAGGTGTCGTAGGAAGCATTCTAACCATCGGGAGTCGTGCTCAGAAGTTAACCATCTAGAAAGAGACCGAGAGAAAAGGGAGAGAGCAGACGGCTACGGTATACCGAAGCAAAGGTCCTCGTCAAAACAAGAGATGCGAAAAGGGCATAAGCCAAGTTACCGGAGAATGAACTTTATGAATGCGGTCAAATGAGATAAGGACTCGAGTATAAAAAGCCTATTTTGAGATGAGGATAACAATGGGAGCCGGAAGCTCGAGATCGAGCACAGGAATGATATCATCGGGGAGAAACGGTGCCTCCCATCCGGTAGATTCCCATGTTCCGAAAGCATCGATACAACGGCAGGTTGAACAGGAGCATGAAGATTCTGGAAGTTTCGTCCCAGGTGGTAGTCGGGAATGAAGTGACTCACCCATCGATGGTGTGTGTGGCACACCACGCAATAGTGCCTGCGATGATCTTTCCAGTGCTGTCTTCCCAGTCGCGTACAGTGTGGAATAAGGTTATCATGACGAGCGTTGGCACGGACTGTAAAATGCTCTGAAATAAGGTGCAAGTCAGGAGACGATCTACGGGGAACCTGGAAGAATAATCTGACTTCGAGCCGCCTCCTTCGCCTTTGCTCGGGTCTTAACATGGTCCCTTGCAAGGTAGTGGTGTTTATTCGTAAAACTATTAGGGCACATATATCAATTCCTATTATACAGCAGAAGACAACGATTCCGCAAATTTTATCGAACCTGAAAATTGATCGATAAAATGCAAGGGGAGAAAGGTCAAACTCTTCCATGAATGATCCAAGCGGTGTTCTCGAATAGTCCCAGAAAGACGTGGCAAAGTTGTAGGTGAAATAGCATTGATTAACTGAAGAAGCACACAGACGTATTCCGGACAATATTAGTAGCGTTACCGGCGAAATACGGTGCGCTAAGCCCGAGGGCCGTTAGCCATGGGGCTATGAGTAGCATTCGGTTGTAGAGTGGCCGTTCGATGCTCCGAAATGGGAGGAAAAGTCCGAGGAATCGATTCACAGCAATACACGCGCGCGAATGGATGCTCAGGTACCAAAGTAAAAACGAAATCTATGACATGTTTGATGATTAAGATTTTGAAGGAAAAAAGACTCACCAATCCCACGATCTTACCAATCAATTTGCCTATTTCCGAATCGACAAACGAAGTAAGCAAAGGTCGATCTCTGAAAAAGAAAGCTGAAATAATGAAACAAGAATATCTCACAGGGATCCGAGTACTCCGCACCAGCCGAGGAAAATGATTGAGATTAGAAAATTCGCAATAGCAACATAGAAAGATAGAAATCCAAATGCATTATGGAGTACCGGAGATTTAATAGTGATCGTGATAAAAAGTAAATTGGTCGCGATCCCGAGCAAAGAAATCTTGAAAAACATCTTTCGCGAAATATTTTTTGAAAATGAATCTCACCACGATTAAAATTTGAGCAATGAGATCTATCATTGGACGATAGAACAACCGCCTGCTTATCTAGAATAGTGGCAAGAAGAGAGGATGATAATCCTCGGAATAGCCTTTTTCGCGTATGTATTTCGCACGTTAACCTGCGTCCTCGAAAGCGGGCAGCGTTTCGTAGCGGCATGGGAAAAGGCAGAGGTGAAAACTCATCTCGTATGAACAATCATCGCCGATGGGAAAGCATTGCAAAAGTTCATCCCTACATTTAAGAGATGGTAGAAGAGGGAAAATCAGAAGACATCATTCCAATGACGAGAGAAGAATACTTTCAGATTATCGCATGTATGCTTGGAGTGGCATTAGTACCGGGAATAGGGACTTGTATTTTACTTCCAGAACCCTGTAGTATAAAGAGCTCCCCTATTCTCCTCGACATGCGATCATGAATTCTTCGCATAGCAGAGAAAGTCGGATAGGAAGCTGCTCTTTCAGGTCTGTACCAGTAGAGTCTCCCCGGAAGTGATCGTTCAGGTTACCCTCCAAAGCGCGGCATTCGTGCTCTTCTTCAGTTCGTGGTTTCATACTGGTGGTCGACGGACGCCCACCTCTTCCTCTGGGTCACTCTACCGTGGACGATGCTGCTCGCATTCGAAGGGTTTCAGAGTCTCCCGAACTTTGAGAGTCTCGTCATTTTCAGCCTCGTCATGCTGTCCTTCCAAATGTGTCGCTGCGGTGGAGTCGTCCTTCGCCGAAACAGCATCGCTCCGGAATCACCAGGGAGGGGGTATCCGTCAGCGTCAGTGAATATATCGTTTCGATACGATTGTTCTGTCTCCAATGAAAATAGAGTTTCTCTCGTTCTCTGGATGGCCATTGTCTGTAGCAGGAGTGCATCACAAAGGGGACGAGCATATGGTATTCATGGAACTTCCATAATAATGTCGATCCTGTTGTACTTTCCTAACATGTTTGCACTAATGATATAATCCGCTTGCATTTTTAGTGTACTTTCTGTCGAGGTGTAGCCCCTACACCGTGTAGGTGGAAGCTTCTGGAATAAGCCATGTATCTCGCAATTACTGTCATGCTTCTATGATGACATGATGGCACAATTCCGAATTATCTCTGTTCTTCTGGATAAATAACCGATGTGATAATTCCAGCATACAGAATCCGTTGTTTTCCGTTGTGCGTCTTTTCTGGAATGGTGATTGGTTAACTCTTTATGCTTCTGGAAAGGCAAATAATTAGGGAGTTTGTATGATGGGTAGCGAAAAACTATCGGGGAAGTCACACAGAAATGTGTCGTTTCTCTAACCGCCCAGACTGGTTAGAGAAACGAGAGAACAAAGGAGAGAGAGAACGGGACGGAAACGGAACAGCTTTGGCACCACCATAATATCATCACTTGCTCTTCTTAACCATTGAGCATTATTAAGAGACATTCCGGGAGAGAAGGGAACTCCCCACGGATGGGCCAAATCTGACCCCAGCTGTTTTATAGCTCAAAAAATACCCCAGAGATAGGAGAGTCCGAAAATCCACACAAGAAAGTGCAAAAACGATTTTCTAAAAATCGATAATGTAAAATATCGATTTTTATAAACTTCATTGCTGAACATCAAACAACAGTGAATCTGGTGTAGAATTTCACGCTGATCATCGCTAACGTAATGAAAAATCTCGAAAATGCATTTTATGGCTTGTTTTGGCTCAAAAATGCAGAAAAACGCTGTTTTTCGGCGCTTTTTTGCTCATACTGAAAAAAAGCTGGCTTAAGTACATACTTTTTCCATCGGAATCGGGTTTGTCGATGTCTTTTACCCCTAGAAAAAATGACTTTTCAATTTTTAAAAAATATGTAATGGCTCGAAAACTCGCTTATGTTTGGCCAACTCGGGGTTTTTTTGCTCTCCAAAGGAACATTTCGTCCCAGCACATCCGAAAGCAACGTTTCTGTGAACACTCCAAAGGTGAAAGTTGTTCCTTATTGTCTAATACAGACACCAGAATAGTTGAAAGTTGAAATCCGAGCAAAAAAAATTTTGGTCAAAATTCGCAGAAGGGGGGACCCTTATGTGTTTTTGCGTTCCAGCGAATTTTCGAGCCATTATATATTTTTAAAAAATTGAAATGTCATTTTTTCTAGGGGTAAAAGACATCGACGAATCCGATTCCGATGGAAAAAGTATGTACTTAAGCCAGCTTTTTTCAGTATGAGCAAAAAAGCGCCGAAAAACAGTGTTTTTCTACGTTTTTGAGCCAAAACAAGCCATGAAATAGGTTTTCGAGATTTTTCATTGCGTCAGCGTTGATCAGCGTCAAATTCTACACCAGATTCACTGTTGTTTGATGTTCAGCAATGAAGTTTATAAAAATCGATATTTTACATTATCGATTTTTAGAAAATCGATAATTCGTTTTTGCACTTTCCTATGTGGATTTTCGGACTCTCCTATCTCTGGGGTATTTTTTGAGCTATAAAACAGCTGGGGTCGGATTTGGCCCATCCGTGAGTACTACCTCCTAGGTTCATTCTCTCACGGAATGTCTCTTAAACGTGAACGAAAAATTTGTAGTATTTGAGCTGTTATTATGACAGTTCCAAACCCATCTAAATTCGCGTTCCATACAAACTGTTCTCTCTCCATTGAAAATAGTGTTCTCTCGTCGTCTGCTCGCTGTAGAGCATGAAGAGGGCTTTGGAACTCCCATAATCTTTATAAGCTTGGTACGAAAATAAAGTGTTAGTTTTTTGAACTGAAATCATTTCCTCGTAAAATGCAGAAAAAACCTAAATTCGCCGAGATTCTTCGCGAGATTACAGTATCCCTTTGAGGTTAAATTATGAACTGTTTTAAGATACGCTCATGCCTTTTTCGCGTTCCGGACGGACTGTGGTACCTTTGTTTTTCTGTCTACAGAAATTCTTTAAACAGAAGCACAATACTGTGGGGGTGGCTAATGAACGGCGCACAAGTTG
The DNA here is from genome assembly GCA_014805385.1 of Levipalatum texanum. Taxonomy (NCBI): domain Eukaryota; kingdom Metazoa; phylum Nematoda; class Chromadorea; order Rhabditida; family Diplogasteridae; genus Levipalatum; species Levipalatum texanum. The sequence goes on from JACMIG010000636.1 coordinate 22,619, forward strand.
GGTTGAAATGCGGAATTCTCATTTAGATACATTCTTGTTCCCCAAGAAACCTGATTGAAACTCTTCGCGCAATATTCTCGGCGAATTTAGGTTTTTTCTGCATTTTACGAGGAAATGATTTCAGTTCTTTTATTCCGTTAGTAGTTTTCGAACCTAAATTGAAGACAATTTTATTTGCAGCGAAGCCAGCTAATAAAGCGTCTAACTACAATCCGTTCGACCCATAGAGAAAGAGATTTCCGAGCTTTTATTGTTGCACATGGTTGCAATTTTTTTCCACTCAAATACAATCCGTAAATAGAAAACTACGGTTCGGTGACAATACATCCATGTCCTCGAAAAACGATAATTGGTCTTTGATCTTTCACGCTGGGGAAGGGGCCAGAAAGACTCGACGATGTTTCCTGAACCTCCAAAGAGAAAGCAAAAACTTCGGCCCTGGTAGGGATTGAACCCCCGAAAAATCGATAATTGATCTTTGATCTTCCGGAAAAGTGATTTGAAACATTCCAGGATGCTGCCTGACCATCCAATGAAAAAGCAAAAAATTTACCCCTGGCGGGGATTGATCTGCCCAAAAATCGATAATTCATTGTCCGAAAAATTGATAATTCATCTTTGATTTACAATGAGGAAGAACTCTAAACCACTCTATTTAGAACACTTCCTGACCACCCACAAAGTAAAGCAAAAGGTTTGACCCAGGCGGGGTTCGAACCAAGTACTGGCCCAGCTCACCGGTTCTCACGCGCAGATCGGACGGGATGAGGAGAGCGTGACAAAAAATGGGGTACAACAAAAAACGCGACAAATGGGGGTAGTCATATCTCCGCGTGGGAATGTCCAAATGAGCTCATCTTTTTTTTGTTTTGTTCGTCTCGACCACGGACAACTCCTAGATAGGTCCCGAGGTTCCATCTTGTGTCTTTCGGATCGTAATGTTGTATCCCCCTGAGAAGTTGTGTCGACAGGCGAAAAAAACGAGAGTCGAACCTAAATTGCCCAGTTCACCTGGCGTTTCAACGTAGGTGAACTGGGCGTAAATCCGGATGGGTTTAGTAAATTTCGCAATCCTTCTCCAAATACAGCACCAAATGTGTCAATTCGGAGCCTCTATAGACTGGTAATTTGCTCTATTTGCATCCAGACAGAGACTATCGACTCTCTCCAAGTCTGCCTGTTTTTTTTGACGCTTGAACCCCCTGTGCTTCTGTGCAATTTGTTTTCTGCATTTCTTACACCCATGTTTTCGCGACATGATAAAATATATATACAGTATCGGTCAAAAGTATTGCAGCACTTTTTCGTTTCGTCATATCTCGGCCCAGAATGGTCCAAACCGGGTGAAACAAAAATCATTTTGTCGCAAATGTTCTCCAGAAGACGGCTCTGGGGTCGAACTTGTCGATTTCGGAATTCCAAGGGTCGAAATTTGCATATTTCCGTATCGATTTTTTGCACTTTTTGCAATTTCACCGCACTGACACATATGTCGAGGCAAAATTTCAAAAAATTGTGGAAAATACTCTCCATGTATACGTTATGTCGTCCATTTTTTCATAATTTTAAAAAATTTCCTATGAGCACGATAATTCCCGCAGTATTTGAGCTATTTATCGATTGATTATCGATCCAAGCGCACGTTAAGCCCTAGGAACCGTTTCAACATGGTTTCGTATGTTTTCAAGTACGGGGAAAATATGTGATATGTTTTGGGGGTGTATCTTGAAATATGAAAAAAAATCGATATCTACCGTACTCCCAAAGTTTATCTACTGTAGATCCTTGGGCGTTAGAGATGTGAATTTCTTACCAAGAAAATCGGATTCAGGGATCTCGAATTAGTATAGGGTACACGTTTTCGTTATTTTTGAGCGCCTCTCCTTGGCCTAGAACGTTGATTTCCGGCGCGTTCGGCTGTGTTTTTGAACGAAAAAAGTGCGAAAATCCCCATTTTCGCATCTTTTTCGTGCATTTCTTGCACTTGTTAGTGATGGAAATCAACGTTCTAGGCCAAGGAGAGGCGCTCAAAAATAACGAAAACGTGTACCCTATACTAATTCGAGGTCCCTGAATCCGATTTTCTTGGTTAGAAATTCCCATCTCTAACGCCCAAGGATCTACAGTAGATCAACTTTTGGAGTACGGTAGATATCAATTTTGTTTCATATTTCAAGATACGCCCCCAAAACATATCACATCTTTTTCCCCGTACTTGAAAACATACGAAACCATGTTGAAACGGTTCCTAGGGCTTAACGTGCGCTTGGATCGATAATCAATCGATAAATAGGTCAAATACTGCGGGAATTATTCTGCTCATATGAAATTTTTTAAAATTATGAAAAAAATTGGACGGCATAACGTATACATGGAGAGTGTTTCCACAATTTTTTGAAATTTTGCCTCGACATATGTGTCGGTGCGGTGAAATTGCAAAAAGTTCAAAAAATCGGTTCGGAAATATGCAATTTTCGACCTTTGGATTTCCGAAATCGACAAGTTCGACCCCAGAGCCGTCTTCTGGATAACATTTGCAACCAAATGATTTTTTGTTTCACCCGGTTTGGACCATTCTGGGCCGAGATATGACGAAACGAAAAAGTGCTGCAATACTTTTGACCGATACTGTATCGTCAATGTCAAACTTTATGAAACAATCGTAACGATCGGCACCGATCGTTACGATTGACGCCGATTGATTTCACTTTTGCTTTTCCGGGCGATCTAGGCCGAATTTCGAGATTCTGTTTGTTTCTGGTTGTTTTTCGGGTCGACTTACCTACTGGGGCCCGAAATAAACCCGTAATAATGCCCCGTTTAATTGTTTGAAAATTCGCTGAATCGCGATTCGCGACCGCGTCCGCCAATTAGGCCTGCTGCTTGCAGTCTAGGGACTGGCGTCCAGGAATTTTTCGTTCCGCGTGCGAGTTACAAAAGTGAAGCCACTAAATATCGTAAGATTTGTGTGTGCAATTTTTCAAAATTTCTGTGATTTGACAATTTTTCGGCAAGCTCGTGAGCCACTATACCTGTGATTTATTCTGATTCCTCTCGTATATCAGTGAACACTTAGACACTGCTCACGACCAATACTGAAAGAATGATCGAAAACAAGACGTTGGCACAGGAACTCGTTTCGAAAAAAGTTCATTGATTTTAGCTTTCTGCAAAAATGGCCGTGTGCACATCGATGGCACTTAGCGTGTTGCTTAGTAGCAATGTATGCTTGGAAATAAGAGGAGAAAATCAAAAATCTATAAACGCCGTAATGAAAGTGATAACCGCTGTCAGCGCACTTTTGAAATGTCTCCACTTTGAGTGCCTAGTTACTGAAGAAGATTTGTTCACATTCCCCCATATTCAGTTAAAATACGCAGGTGTCGGACATCTTTGGCCCACCGAAGTCCCATCTCAAAATTCTTTTTCTTCTTCGACAATGAGCTTGCTCAATGAGCCGCCCGGATCGTATTTTCACATCATCGTTTCGGAGCCCTCCAAGAAAACGGCCGTGTGCACATCGATGCCCTTTTATGATTTTATTAGTACAGCTAATGGCTAAGCAATTAGCGAAAAAAATCGAAAATCTATAAACGCCATAATCAATTGGAACCATTTCAACGAAAGTTCTGGAGAGCAACTTCCACACTCTCGATTTCGGTGTTCTTCCTCTCAGATAAGGTGACATGGCGGCGTTATGAACTATTACAGGAGTACATTAATCCACCATGGTTTCACCCCAACATCTTGAACCCCATGAGTTTTATGGAAGCTCAAATACTGTCCCGCGTCACAATTTTTATTTTATTTTTAATTTTCACTGTTTCAATGAATTATGGATTTGGACATCGGATAGATCGTTAGTGATGTTAGTTCTAAGTGGCTGCAGTTGGAGAAACTGAGAAATCGAAGACCTGAGCATTTTGATTCAATCCAGTCATTTTACGCAAAATGAGGAGATTTCTTCCCAAAGTCGGTGTATTATGTGACCGGTGAACTACGATACAGACAAAGAAGAAAAGACAAAAAATTGAAGAATCATTGGTGATTTAGGAATAAAAGTTCAGATGTAGATGCAAATGTATCTACAAATTCCGTGAATTAGCAAAAATTTGGTGAGCTTCAAAATCGCGATTTGGTGCATTCCATTTTCAGGGTCTTGCGTCTGTTTCAAAATATTTCTTTTGTTATGTAAATTAACGGTGGTCCACTGGTCACTCAATTCCGCCGAAACCGGAATTTTACGTGCACTTTGAAATTCCGACTCCCTACTTGCAGTCCATAAGCATCCTAATTCGCAGACGCGGTCGCGAATTGCGAATCAGCGAATTTTCAAACAATTAAACGGGGCATTATTTCTGGTTTTTTCCGGGCCCCGGTAGGTAAGTCGACCCGAAAAACAACCAGAAACAAACAGAATCTCGAAATTCGGCCTAGATCGCCCGGAAAAGCAAAAGTGAAATCAATCGGCGTCAATCGTAACGATCGGCGCCGATCGTTACGATTGTTTCATAAAGTATGACATTGACGATATAGCCGATTTTTCATGAAATATTGAATTCTATTCACATTTTTGTTCTAGAAAGGTCTAGAATCAACTATTCCCCAAACAAAGAATATGTCGGTAGTCGGGGCCGAGGGACACACCAACATACAAAAAAACACGGCACCCCGGTCCCTGCCCCTCGGTAATACAAGCTTGTCCGGGCATGCTCGAATCTTACAAAAAACGCGTCTTGGTCAAAACATTAAAAATTTTGATCTACATACATTCTGAATGCCTGATTTTCGTAGCATTTTGTTTCAGGACCATTATGATTCAAAAATAGGGCATGCAAGCAGTGTTATTCTTTTGTGCCAGTGGATGTTTGTAAAAAGTCGGTTCACATCTGCAGTTCGTGTTAAATTCATTGAAGTTAGATTTGGATTCGCACAAATATGTACATATGTTTCAAAGGAATTAGTTGGTACTTACATCATTGGGCACAGGAATTGCGAATATTTCGTCGTTAATCCTGCGGCGTAATGAACGAGGTTATCCCCGAGACCCTGTAGGCACTTCGCCAGAATGCGAATGAGTGCACACTTACGAATGACATTCTTTGCATTCGTGGCCGCCTCTTACGAAGTATGTGAATCATCTTACGTTGTCGTACCACGAAGTTATTCGATGTTAGGCCCGAGAATTTTTTGAGAGACACGAGCTTTAACAATCTGTAAAAAAAATCAAGTCCTTTTCTTTAGCGGTGAATACTAATCTTCATAGAGTATTCCGAGCACTTTTGGGGACAGTAAATTGTGAATTTCTCCTCAGTTTCTGGGAGGATTTGAGGGTAATTTCCGAGACAAACACATTTTAGAGCTTGAAAACCCCTATCGAATGATATTTCGCATAAAGAATAAAAATCATAACCAACTGGCGAAAGAAAAAGAGCACTAATAATTCTGCGATTGTAGTACAAATTTAGAAACGTTCAAGCGTGTATACTTCAATTTAGCCTATGGAACCCGAATTGGCCATTTTGACGAATCTTTGACCCGGCATATCTGCCTCCATATTCAACATATTGAGTCGGAGCAAAGCGTATACCAGTACTATGGATCAAGGCGCTTCTTTTTGCTCAGGACATATTTTCCGCGATAGGGCCATTTTCGGGTCGAAATGGGGCTCGGCAACTTTAAACGCTCATAACTCACGATTTAAGCGTTGTCGACCAAAAATCGAGTCGTGAAATACCCTGGTGTCGGG
>JACMIG010000637.1:15232-28363 GCA_014805385.1 Levipalatum texanum
ACCCCCCCCCCCCCCCCCCCCCCCCCCCCCCCCCCCCCCCCATTAACGGAGCTTCTAGAGCTGAAAATGCATCGAAAAAGGAACTAAGGGAACGAACTTTGAGTGAGCAAGGGATGTACAGGATGACAGGATAGATTGGCAGGATGCCAAGAAGTTTTAATGATGAATTTCCTCCAGTTCCTGGGCGCGGCAGTGTTCTACTACGCCGAAGCTGGTGCGGACGATGCGAAGGAGCAGCAATGGATTGCGAACATAACAAGCCGTCGGACTGAATTTGTTTCGACGCTCTTCCCGCTCATGTTCAACAACTCCGAGTACCTCTTCTATCTCACGCAGGAACAGAGCGACCAGGTTGAAATATTTTCCATCCCTTTTTTCGCTTTCTAACACACAAAAATAACCATGTTACAAACATGCCGACTGTAAGGATTAGGAGTTATCAGACTGTCACAAGCCATGAGATTGTGTTGCGGGAGAACAGTCGTCCGTTCCGAGGATTAGGAGTTATCAGACTGTCACAAGCCATGAGATTGTGTTGCGGGAGAACAGTCGTCCGTTCCGAGCCTCTGGCTCGGGAGCGAGATCGAGAGAAGAGAAGCGAGAGCCTCTAGCTGTTACAAACATGCGGACAAAACATCTCTCCCAGGTCGTATCCACGCTGAAAATGCAAGTGAAGGCGTACGAGAAGCAGCTCAACATCAAATACACCGATCGGAAGATCGAGTGGGACTTCTGGAATGCAATGCTATATGCGCAGGTTTATTGATGTATTGATTTCTAACATCAATTATCAATTTTTCAGACGCTCTGTACGACCATCGGATATGGACATTTGTACCCCGAAACGAATTTCGGGAAAATATTCACGATGATCTATGCTATTTTCGGCATCCCGCTCGTGCTGTCAATCTTGGATGATTTGGGTACGGCACGCTTTGTTCGCTCGGTGCAAAGGCTGCAGAGAGGGGCAAAATCATGGTGCGGACACATAAGAGGGGTAAATCTAAATACAGAAATCACTGGAATTTTTGTGGCGCCACAGAAAAGCCGTGGATTTCTGTGAGAATTTGCGTCAAAAATCCCATTTTCTGCTATTTTTAGATTTCCCCCTCTTATATTGCGCCGAGATGTATAATTCTGATTAGTCAGTTGACTTGGACAACGCGCTGGGAGCTCTAGCGAATGGCATGAGTCCTGCTTTCAAAAAAATTAGAGGTACAATATTTCGGGAGGCCTTGAAACTGTTCCTGTCTCCTCATTCATTCTAGTCCAGTGTCCAAACCAGTGATTCCACGGAGGTCCTCCGAAACTGCCCCAACTTTTCTTGTCAAGTAGAGGGGCGCTGGATATTACTGGTCTGACAAATGCACTCGGGGAACGCGAGAAGGGCTCTAGTTCTCGGGTTCCAATGTCACTCCCGGAGGGACATCTCTAATAAATCACGCAGAGGGCTCCCATTGATTCCACACAATGCTCCAGCCTCCATGGACAATGCGAGTTGGGGGCAATTTATTAGCGCAAACACTTCGGGAAGATCCCCCTGAGGATGAGCCAGAATGAAAGTGGTATGATGGGAACGATAACATTTACGCAAAGGAAGGAAGTAATTTAAAGAAGGACTGGCAGGAACTTCTTGGCATCTTGCCAATCTAAATAGAAGTGCATTAGCCCATTTAGATTGGCAAGAAAATTAGGGCGTATTCCTTCAGGGAAGCTGCTGACTCGCGTTCTGAAGACGCCGTGGTGGCTTCTAAAATGCGGTTGCCGCCGAGCGTTCAAGTACTGCACGAAGCAGACTATCGAAGAAATCCGACGATTGGATGAGGAGGACAGGAGAGGTCTGTCACAAACGACTGTGAACTTTTCATCCCCGATAGAACAGCACCAATTCGTTTTTTTTTAAAATTAAATCTTCGCCTGGTTTACTAAACGCTACAGATTAGTCATTTCGAGAAAAAAACCATTACGATTGAAAGACGCGCGCATCGCAGTGAAATACGCCATTTCGATGACCAATCCTCTGCAGACTTGGAAATCTTCGATCTCCCCGTACCCATCGCGATTTCCGTTGTAATCGCGTGGATTATCATCTGCTCGGCCACTTTCCGCATCTGGGAGAGCGAATGGGACTACTTTACCGCCTTCTACTTCTTCTTCATATCGCTGAGGTAGGCCGGGTCCGGACTCGAGGTGATATATGTAGAGACGGCGGTAATCTCTTCCAACTTGTATTAATCCGAGAACTTGTATTATCTGCGAACCAAACTCGTCTTCACTTCGCACCGTGGCGAGAAATGCACTCCAGCAGTCAGACGACGAGAAAGCTCAATTTTCGATGGAGAGGGATCACGACGGACGGAACGCGAATTTAGACGCGTTTAGTTCGCCGATAATAAGAGCAGAGTATCGGATAGTTCACGGAGTATTGTCTATACCACCATTTATACTGCTCACTTTAGAGAACGAGAGTATAAAAGAACGATGGAATGATAGCACAGACAAATTCCAACCGAAGATGTTTACAATACAAGTTTAGCACGATCGGACTCGGCGACATCACGCCGTCGCAGCCCAAGTATCTCCTGATCCTCTTCATCTACATCATCATCGGACTGTCGCTCGTCTCCATGTGCATCAACCTCATTCAGGTACTGTGGTGACTTTGAAAATCGCAGTTCGATCTGACGGCGGTTTTCGACCCCAATACCGAGATGGAATTTGGGCAGTGATGCACTGAGTTTCATTAGATCGCATCGCTGACCTATCAAATGCGGATATTGGAAGAGTATTTTTCGAATAGGTTTTTAGGCCAAGCTGGAACGGACCTATGATGCTGGTCGAGCTATGGAGACTGGCGTCGATCGCTCTGGTGGCATCTACCTCAATGTCGGAGGGCATGGGAAGGAGCGCGTCGTGCAGAGGAGGGGATCATCGCTGGGTAGGAAATGATATAAGGAAGAGGAAGAAGTAGAAGTTTCCCATTGCAGGCATCTTCCGCACCTCGTCCTCGGTGCACTCCCTCAACCGCGACAGCATCCAGTCAGTGATCTCGACGAAGAAATGGACGACAAAGAGCACGCAGACCGTCCTCTCCTTCCCATCGTCCTCTTCTACGAATACCAATGTAATTAAAAGTTCAGGAAATATACCATAAACTAGTGAAAAATCGAGAAATGCAAGAGTAAGATCTTTCTTCAGAGTTTTTCATCTTTTCTACACTGAAAATGAAATTCAAGCTGACCCGCTCTATCTCGTCTCGGATGCGCCTCGTCCCACGGACGCTCTCCATCGACGATGTGATGAGGCTTGTGGACACCGAGGAGGGCGACATCCTCGTGCTGACGGAGCTCGTCAGGGAGGAGTCCGGTATATCTGCCATCTCCACCAACACCGACTCAAGCAGCGGGCCTGTTGTGAGTGACCTTGGAAAGTTACATTTTCGTCTCCAAGCACAGGGGCATGCAAGAGCGGAATGTTCAGTTGGTCTCGATATATCAGAGTGGAAAAAACCGAATGGATAAGAAGATAGTTCATTTCATGTTCGCGTATTACAAGTGTTCAAGATGTTATAGGTGTATAGGAACGTCGGTAATAAATGACCCCCTCTCCTTGAGGTACTCTCAAAGTCGTTCGACGTCTTCTCCAACATGCCGCGGAGAGATGAACATCTGCCGCTTGTAAACAAGGAGGAGGTATTATGCCGTGACGTCTGCCTTGAGCGCATTGGCAAGCAGGCGTTGTCGGAAGTAGTCAGATGCTTTCTAGAAAAAGAAGGTTAAACCAACGGATTCCAGCTGTCGATGCGGGAGCTGGAGGCGATCGAGGAGTTCGAGGACTCCATTGCGCTTTCGCACTCTGCGCAGCAGCTTACAAGCAACGTCCACTTCCGATCGAGGTGCAGTAGTTAAAAATAGAAGGACAATAATAAATGTGCCCAGAAACACCCCACCATCATGTGCATAGGAAAGCTTTTTCGTTGACGAACGTCCAGTTTAATTCTTGGCCATAAAAATTATCAGTTTCACATTGATATCTGTAATGTTGCTAACTAGAGCTCCTATCCAACCTATCCGCAAGATAAACAAGATAGGAAAGTCCCCACCAGCAGGTTGTCCCTGATCCCGGAGCAGCAGTCGACGATGGACGAGGGCGGCGAGACAAGTGACACCACGCAGGGGACGACGTCGCCCCTCGACGTCCAGCCGTCGCCGCCTAACAAGTCGAATCTTATTATTTTGAAAATTTTAATCCGCAGAAAAACATTTGCGAGCCAATGCGTGCGCGAATTTATAAGTGAAATTCTAATAGCATGATTTAGTAAGGAAACGTCAAAAGCCACGCAAAATAGGAATAAACTAGCGAAAAATAATCAAAAACAATGCAATGGTAAAAAAATGCAGACGCCGCGAGCCCTTCCGCCGCGGCCTGCTCGGGTTATTGCGGCGCAAACCCGACAAGGTTTTGAAAAACTTCCCGTTTATTTAGTAAAGTTAACACATCAGGTGGACGAGCGCATGCCGTCGTTGCCACAGATTCAACTGCCCACTGCCTAATCACTCATCATTCGTCGCGCCACTCATTTCATTCGGATCATGAACCGGATAAACGTTGTTCTCTGGGCGTTACAAATGTCTTTCCGAGATTGTGCTAGGAAACATGCATCTATTCCCCCAGAACATCTCTCCTAACATCGCTCGGATTCCGTTACAAAGCGAACCCGAGGCTGGAAACCTCTTACACACCGCGCTGCGGGCCAGCTGTCACGCTTCCTCTTTGTGATGTCATCCATGTTTTTTCGACCAAGGGACGGATGAAACAGCATCGTTTGGTCTTTGGATGCTGTGATCGCATCGCGTGGGCGCTTCCTATCGCCTCGCCCCCGTTCCGATCTGTCTCGGACAGTCTCTGTTTCAATGGGCGCGGGTCATGATGATGAAAAGGGGTAGCCCCCCTCCCCCTACCCATCGCAGTTTTCACGGACACAAGGGGGCGAAAAGAGCACACCGTCATCCTTTCTCCGGGGTATAAATACCAGGGAGAGCGGTGCTGTCGGGTCCGCCGTCCAAATCGGCATCGGGACACTTCTAGATTATCTTAGCCACCTGCGTCTCCATGGATCGCTGATCTCTCACTTGTCGATACTCAGCCAAGGCCGAGCGTGCGAGTTTGTGACGTGCTTCGAGGTATTTATCGCGTGTTTCCGCTGCTGGCTAACGGGTAAACAGCTCGGGGAAGAAGACCTGCGTTCGTGCCGCTTTTAGCTTTGGTAATCGTACTAGTCGGGGCTTCGCGGTGAGCTGTAGCGTTGTTAGGCTGACGTTTTCACCTGGTTTGGTTCATTTCCGGGAGAGTGAGGCGGGAACCTTTTCGTTTCTGTGCTCACGTACGCCCATTTTATGCTTTCGAATTCGGGGGCTCAGTCGCAATCTATTTGTCGTCAAACACGTATTCTTTCGATACGAAAGGAACGAATTGTCGAGGCGCCAATTCGCCTTTTACACTTTGACATTCGGTCGCGCGGCGGCGCGCATTCAATTCTAAGCACTCCCGCAAATAGTGCCGATGTAGTCCGATTAGAGGTTAATTCTCCTTTCCCTCTTCTCCTTCCTTCCGATTGCGTCGGCGCTCGCCATTCCTCCCGCGTATCATCATCAGTTTCAGTTTACACTCGGCTCTCTTTCTCGGTTGGCGCTTTGCCTCCGTCCCCCTCTTTCCCTCTCCATTCTTCCTCATCCCCTCTTTTTCCGGCGCCGATCGCTTACGTTCCAACGCGGCAGCTCACTCTACCCCCACTTGATGGTTGAGGCAGCACCACGAGGCCTTTTTGCTCCGTACTGTATTTAGTGTGTTCCCGAACGTTCGCGCTTCGGTTGAATGTTTCCGAATTATGCGGCCGAAGCGCGATCATTCGGAAAGATACTAGCACTAAATATTCCGGATTATTCCCCGTCGCTGCGCCTCAATTTCCCGTTGAAACATTGTTTCGATTCGCTTGCTAATTGAGTGATATTTCAGTGAGGAGCTGGTGATGGCGTCGAACGGGGCGGCGGGAGACCACAGGTTTGAATTCATTTGAATCTGTTAAAACAATTAGGCCATCCTACTTTTAAAAATTACAAAATAAAATATTTTATGAAAAAATGAATCTTCCAGTTCGCGTGGCCGTGTGTCGGTGCTGCTGGGAGCGCAGTGGGGCGACGAGGGCAAGGGCAAGATCATCGACTACCTCATCGACCAGGGACACGTGAGCAATTTATATATTTCCATTTATTGGCAAAATACAAGTTTCGGTTGTTCAAAGATGTTGTAGCGTTTCAAAGGCTTTAGAATGTCGAAATGTGTTGCCGCTTTCCAAGAGCTCTCCAAAAATAATCACCAAGACTTACGGGGCTCACTTAGATAAGCTGCTTTGACGTTGGACGTTGCGTCGGTGCTTTGCTTATTATCAGTTCCCGGGGCGGGAAGATTATGTGACCATCGCAACGATTTACGACGTTTTGATCCGCTGATGCACGATGGAAACACGAATGTTATGGGCCTTTCAAAATATAGCAGGGACAGTGAATAAATTCCCTGCTAATATTATGAATATATTTATTCACTGAACGGGGAGCTTTTCGAAAATACGAATGTCTGACATAAAGCAAAGTTTTGTTTCATTATTTAAAAAAAGAGTAAATTTGCAGTTGGACGTGACTGCCCGCTGCCAGGGAGGCAACAACGCCGGGCACACTGTCGTGGCCAACGGGCGCAAGTACGACTTCCATCTCCTTCCCAGCGGCATCATCTCCCCCAAGTACGCGGCGGTTTCTTATAATAATAAATTACATGTCATTATTTCACTAATTACCGAGCAGTGGTAGGGAGCCCAATATTTTTTCCGAATTTTTTCTAGCTTCCACAAAATAATTCCCCATTTTTAAAGGTGCAAGAACGTCATCGGGAACGGCGTCGTCGTCAACATCGAGGCGCTCTTCAGTGAGATCACTCACAACGGAATCGATGCCGAGGAGGGGTGGGAGAACAGGTAAGGATCATCGAAAATAGAAATAAATCAGTGCATAAAAGATAGGTGACGCTGGGGTTGAACCCCCCGCCGAAAACGGGCGAAATTGACGAAAAACCCCCCGTCAAAACAAAATATTGGCATAAACCCAACGCTAAAGGCGGAAAAAAAGTTAAAACCCACCGCCGAAATGTGTACACGTTTATTATGCACTGAAATAAATACGCGGATCAATTATTATAGGATTTATGCCGAGTTCCTTTTTCCACTAGCAGCCTGTTTTGTCGATTTCGACATGAATTGCTGCAAAACTACATGAAGGGTGATGGCGGAGGTTTATCTTTTCCCAATTGCAGGCTGCTGATCTCCGCGGAGGCGCATCTCGTCTTCTCCGTCCACGCCCTCGTCGACGGCGCCCAGGAGTCGTCCCTTGCTGCTGGAAAGTGGGGACATTTCAATCTTCTGCTCTCACAATCAGATTTACTGAAAAATATTTGTACTTGAAAAGTTTTCATTATTGTTCAAAAAAAGCTAAATCCTTATATGTTTCGCGGAAAGATAATTTTCGTGATTTCCAGCAAGATCGGAACGACCAACCGCGGCATCGGGCCCACTTACTCTTCGAAGTGCTTCCGCAATGGCGTCCGCGTCGCTGATCTCATGGGATGTGAGAAGGCCTTCGAGGAGAGGTATTTTGTAGAGACTATTCACATTATTTATTTATTCTAATTATTATCGGCTATTTACTATCGTACCTTTCCAGGTACCACCGCCTCGTCGCGTACTACCGTCAGCAGTTCCCGTCCGTTCAGGTTGACGAGGAGGCGGAGATTGCCAAGTTCAAGGTCTGTCCTTCTTTTTCTGCCATGAATAAAAACTTCGCTCTTCCAGGAACTCCGTGCCACGCTCGCCGCCAAGAATCTCGTTGGCGACACCGTCGGCTTCCTCCACGAGTACGATTATTCCCCCCTGACTCGTATTCATTTTACTCCCTTCAGTTCCCTCAGCCAAGGCAAGAACGTCCTCATCGAAGGAGCCAACGGAGCGCTGCTGGACATTGATTTCGGTAAGTTCTCATTTCATGAATTTTTTTATACTGCATGCTGTGGACGGAAGTGCGCTTGAAAACCTCTACTATTAGTGACAGGTTTTGAATCAAGCCAGTTTAGAAATCGTCTGCAATTTTACTGTGGGAAGCCTCTATATTTTGATTTAAAGCAGGCATTGTTATTATCCGTGAAGAACTTATGTTTCATGCCAGTGAAATTCACTTCAGTTTATGGGCACTTCTTTACAACGCCGTAGGCTCCGCCCTCCTTTCTGACTCAGCCCCCTTTTCTTGCGACTAAAATATCCGAACTCTTCACTTTCCAGGTACGTATCCCTACTGCACGTCGTCCAACGCTACCGTAGGCGGAGCGTGCACCGGACTGGGCATTCCTCCGACCTTCATTTCGCAGGTAGGATATTTTTTCCACTGAATTATTATTAGAATATTTATTTTTGTTTATCTTCTGATCTTGTTCAAGTAAAAACGGAGCATCGTCCCTCGGGAACTGTCAAATGGTCCATTACTAGCTTTCGAGAAACCGACTGGTGGGTGGGCAGGCCCAAAATAAAACACATATATGCAGGTGATCGGAGTTGTGAAGGCGTACCAGACGCGAGTTGGAACGGGACCCTTCCCCACGGAGCTCCACGACGACGACGGCGAGAAGCTGCAGCGCATTGGCCAGGAAGTCGGAGTGACCACCGGCAGGAAGAGGCGGTGAGAATAGAGAGCGTCAACCGAAACTGGCGCACTTTTGGAACGCTCTGCCCTCGTGAAACTCGCGCTAGAATCGCAGTGAAACGTGCTCGAGTTCGTGAACGTTCCAAAATAGATTACTTTTTGTTTGTAACATTTCGACATTCAGGTGCGGCTGGCTGGACCTCTTCCTTCTGCGCCGCTCGGCACAGATCAACGGCTACACGCACATCGCGCTGACGAAGCTCGACATCCTCGACACCTTCCCCGAGCTCAAGGCGAGTCCTTACCTATTTAGCAGTTTAGTTGTAATTGTATGTCTGTTTAAATACTCCAGCTTGTTTTAGATACTCCAACTACAAAATATAGATCGTTGCAATTTCAGATCGCTATCGGATACAAGGTGGACGGTGTGGTCGTGAGCTCTCCTCCCGCGCAGGCTGCCGCCTGGGACAAGGTCGAGGTCGAGTACATCACGATGCCCGGATGGATGGTACGTGAATTATTGATTTTTGATATAATTTTATGGTTATTATATTATAGTAAAGTTTACTATAGTAATTATTGCAGTCGACGACGGCTTCTATTCGCCACTTTGGCGACCTGCCCGAGAACTGCCAGAAGTACGTCCAGTTCATCGAGGAGTACATCAAGGTGGGAATATGCTTTTAAAAATCGATTATTTTCTTTTTATTTTTAAAAAAATATTTCTCTTTTAATTCCTATTTCCAGGTCCCGATCACGTGGATTGGTGTGGGCGCGGAACGCGAGTCCCTCATCGTCCGTGACTCCATCTCGAAGTAGGCCCCTCTTGTTCCCGCTGACGTCATCCACTGATCTCGCCCCCTCGAAGTATGACGTCTTCCCCCCATGAGCCCCTAACCCCCGATCTCGCACTCCTTCACTTTGTTATGTTTATTTACTAGACTCTGGAAAGTTATCTCTCTTGTTATCATCTTTTTCGCATGCTCAATATTTGTTTTGATTTTCTTCTATTGAATTTTCATGATTTTCCCGATGACAGCAGCTCGCAACGAGACGCCCCCTACGATTGAATTGTTGCAGTATTTTTTCTGTGTAGTGCCAATTTTTCACGTTGAAACCTTTTAGAATTGCTTTGTTTCATATTGCGGGCGTTTTGCAAGGAGTGTTCGAGAATTTTGGCTAAGGCGATAATAAATGGTTGCGATGCAGTTGTTTGGGTTACTTAAAGGCGGTCAGCAACACCACATGTCAGAATACCTTTAGTTTCAGAGGAGATGTCGCGGAGAATGTCCGACCGAACTGTACCTGACCGAGCGGTCTACCGTATTCGAGCGCGTCGCGTGCGCGTGACGCGCTCAAATACGATCCACTTTCGAAGGACAATCCCTCACTTCGCGAGAACTGGATCTCTGTTCCTTCATATTCCCGTGTTCTATGTTTCATTCCTATTCGAAATTAGCCAACGCTGCCGTCCGCTGGTTCATTCTCAAATTGGCATCTCTACTTTCGAAGGACAATCCCTCTCTTCGCGAGAACGGATCTACTTTCGATGGGACAATCCCTCTCTTCGCGAGAACTGGATCTCTGTTCCTTCGGTGCTTCATATTCCCGTCTTCTATGTTTCATTCCTATTCGAAATTATCCAACGCTGTCGTCCGCTGGTTCATTCTCAAATTCGCAACGTTACTATGTTTCCTTTGCAGAAGATGACTACGGCTCATCGTCCCACATTCAACCCCGCCCGGGGAGGCACCGGAAGGTACGATTATTATGAAAATATATAATTCATAAGATCTCTATCAAAAAGCTAAACTATGAAGAAATACATTGTATTTGAGCGCGGCACATCGGCTGGTTCTAACAGTAATTCCATGAGTAGCAGAAGAGCACTAATTGTAAGCTTCAATGAGCGATGAATTGGATGAGAGAATGAAATCGATGGGGGAGAGTTAATAATATTCCGATGTGGAATTAGAAGAAAATAATCAAGCTAGCATGAACGACTTTTTCCAGGGCCGAGGGCGACCTCTCCAAGCTGACGCAGCAGTACTCGTCCAAGGACATGCCCTCCCACAAGGTCCTGAAGTACCGCCAGTCCGGACAGGGAACCACCGACGATCTCCGCAAGAGGGTAAGCGGAAATATTCATACAGCTGATCAATACATATATTTTCCGAGTTTTGTGTTTCGATTTATCCTTAAACCCGATTTAAGAATCCCGAGTTTCGATTTAACGACGGGAAAAAATCTGACCACTCTTGAATCTCTCCTTATATATATTCAAACATAACTAGCAAGCAAACATTTGGTGAAAATATATTTTCATGTAATCATGAATAAAAATATGTGTTCCTAGTTTTATATTTAATTCCTAGTTTCATATTTAATCTCTGTTATTCCTCCAGGATCTGCGCCGCGAGCTCGAGGACAAGGAGAGGACAGCCGCCCGCGAGAGGCGCGCAGAGAGGGAGGGCAAGGGATCCTCCTCGTCGTCATCGTCCAAGCGCCCCCGTATGGAGGAGATCGAAGCCAGCGGAGCCATCGACGCCGACGAGCCCTACGAGGAGGATGTTCGTATTTTGCTATTTAGAAAAATAACTATTTGCATTTTTGAATTGCATAAATTTTAGACAAATTATCATACATATTTTCTGCAAAATTTCCATCAGAAGTCGCTAATAAAATGCCACCATTTTACACGATCTTTTTGAAACGTTATCAGAACAATATCATGCTAGAATTTTCATTGATCGAACTTCTTTCAGAACTCGGACGCTGACTCCGATTCGGACGAGGATGACACCGCCGCACTCATGGTGAATCGCAAAGTGGAACGAAATAATTAACCACCAATTCTTCAGGAGGAGCTGGCTCGCATCAAGAAGGAGAGGCAGGTGGACAAGGCGAAGAAGGACGCCGAGGAGGAGAAGGAACATGTGCGCCATATTTTCATTATACATTTTTTTCCCGAATTCCTTATATCGATTGATTGCCCGGAATTCATTTCATGTTCAGGAGCGCGTTCGAAAGGACCAGATCATGCACGGCAACCCGCTCCTCAATCTGACGCCGTCGTCCGGCGAGGAGGGATTCAAGGTAACGTAAATTGGATAGGGACGATCTTCGAGGAGATGTCCGAGATAGGGATCGCCGACTCTTGTCCTCCCGTGTGGACATTGCTATGGCGGAGTGAAAGTGAAGGGTGGAGGGAGAGAGAGAGGGACATAATACATATTTTATTTTTAAAAAATTTCATTCAATTCGTCCGTGAAATAAATCGGTGTTGTGCAGGTCAAGCGGCGATGGGACGATGACGTCGTTTTCAAGAACTGCGCCAAAGGTATTAAACAATACAAAGTTATTTTTTGAAATATTTCCATTTTGGAGCGAGATTTGAAAATACACGATTCGAGATAGTGTGATTCTAAAGCAGACGAAAATGTATTAATTTCAATCGTTTTCAGGCCTGGAGGACAAGAAGAACGAGCCAACATTCATCAACGATGCCATCCGCAGCGAGTTCCATCGCAAGTTCATGGATAAGTACGTCAAGTAGATTCGATTTGACCGGCCACTCTCCACTTCGCATTGTATCCCCTCGGAACTTTCGGTTTTTTTCCCGTACTCATTGCGATATTTTAAATCTCTTCATATTTCCTTTCGACATGTTTTCTAGCCTCTGTTGTGTTTTTACACATTACTATACATGAATCGTGAGGATAAAAGCATTCCGGAGCAGAATAAAATACGAGTAGAAGTTCATCGGTTGTCCCTGTCCGATAGTGTGTACTTTGCAGTGTCCATTAATGGGCACTTGGATGGGGTCTTCACGGACATGACAAAGGGTGCTTGGCCTCGCATCGATAAGGGCACATTTAATGTGTTTGGAATGTACTGATACCCCGCCGGAATCGCCGCACACCCCCTTCTCTGTGCTGGTCATTCGATATACAAGGAAGGTTAGGGGCCATGGTTGTGAGTGATACCGTCCTCTTCGACCCTCTCTTGCGTAATCCCGTAAGCGATAGACCGCGTCCCGTCGCCGTTGTTTTGGTTCCCGTTTCATCGAGATAGCGACGATAGTGTGCCATTTTCTCCATGACTCTTGCTTAGTTTCTCCTAGATTAATATTCGTCATTCAGAGAGAATCATCATCCCGGAAATAGTCCGCGTAAAAAATGGAGATACAAAAGTGAGGTTACGGTGTTTAGACGGCTAATCAGCGTAGATCACGCCGTCCTTTCCGTTGAATGTTATCAGTGTTCTTTGTCTCATGAATTCCACTCTGGTCCTTGCAAAACAGTTTCTGGTAGTCGAAAACAAAATGGTTTCTCGATGATACATCGAGGGGGGGGGTGGGGTGGGGGGGTGGGGGGGGGGGGGGGGGGGGGGG
>JACMIG010000638.1:0-28358 GCA_014805385.1 Levipalatum texanum
CGGAACACTCTCTGCACCACCGCAATATCCCTCTTTCGCTGCAATTGGAACACTCTTTGCAGCTACCAGGACGATGAGCAGGAGAACATGGGATCGACGCACAGTGAAGATACCCTTGAAGAAATTGACGAGGAAGAAGAGGAAGCGTACGGTGCCTCCTTTGTCCGCCAATACAAGGGCACTCTCTGAACTCCCCCATGTACATAGACTGTTGTTGTTGATTTGTTATGTCTTTGTTGTCACGTTTGTACATACATATGTCGTTGACATTCGTCAGTTATTCAGCGTGTTCGCGTTCTGTTTCTGTACATTGGCTTGTAGATAAAACGTTCAGTTTACGATTCACGAGTGCAAAGACGAAACTCCCCAAGAAACACAAATGTTGGACCAAGAATGGATGGGCCGTCCAAGTTTGGACCATGAATCTCCCCAAGTTTGGACCATGAATCTCCCCAAGTTTGGGCCAAACATTTCCCCAAGTTGTTTCCAAGTTTCCCCCAAGCATGGTACCATGCTTGGATACAACTTGTTGGTAAACTTGGTCCAAGTTTGTGGGAAACACCAGAGTGGAAGCCTCCGATCTGTCCCTCACCGAGGACTGTTCTGTGGATCGCGACGTTTGTCTGTAAGGACAATGTCATGAACTATCGGAGCCGAGGAACTTGCCTGGGAGTCATGGATGGATGCCAGATGGGAGTTCCTGTCTCGACATGCTGCATCTGCTTCGATCCAGTTCCTCTGGAGAGTTTCGACGCGGTAACAGATCTCGTTTCCATTCTGGAGCTTCAGAAGGGAAAAGTCGCCGCAGGTCGTGGAAGCTGCAGACAGGAATATTTGTTGAAAGACGATTTAGAGTCACCGCGAGGAAGGACTCTTCCGTCGCTTAGCAGGACTGTAGTAGATAGGATAGTGATGAGAGCGAGTGTGTCCATGTTGTAGTGGCGTGGCTTGATGGCGGTCGGCAGAGACCTCCTTTTGTACTGACTGAAGAGATACGAGGTGTAATCAATGAACGTTCTCTGTCCGATCTGTCCAGAATCTGTCGTTATCTTCTTACGAAGATCAGTGAACATTTGTCGTTCTTCCGCCTATCCAGACAGATTGGAACGAATTCACGTGAAGATCGTTGCCTCGCATTATGCATTTTTCGAACACACGTGAAGATTGCAGGCTTGCGTTGAAAGGAATCTCAATTGTGTCCATATTCCTCCGATCATCCACTGCGAGCTCAGCGAGGGATAAGACACTTCTACATGAAAATTCGTGCGCTCACTCCAATTCGAACATATTGAACAAAATATATTCGCCAGACGGTTCTGCACAATATCAATATGCCTGGGGAATACTGTGCAATCGTCTTCTTTATTATTTTAACTCAATTGCACGCCGCATATTTTCCTTTATAATACTAGTCATATGACTGCTGCACACGCGCGTGCCAGCAAATTTCAAGCTCCGTTTGCTGCAAGGCATTTCGTTTTTGTAGCACTTCGCGCCCAGGTTCAGTCAGCAAATATTTATGAAAAATTTTTTCAATCACTTCGGACAAAAAGGATATTGGCGAGTCCTTCTTTTACTAGCAAAGGGTTTGGGGTACGACAATAGGACGACAATAGATGACAATAGACAATTTCGTTTCTTTGACGAAGAAATCCGGGTCCAAACGCCGTTTCTTCCCGGAGTGCGAAAGGTGAGGATGATCAGCCTACCCGTTCCTTTGTGAAAAGAATTCCCATAGTGAGATCACCCTCACCTCGGATCTACTGCTACCGGCGTTCTCTTTCAAACGACTCTGAGAGTGTCACAATTCAGCAGAGACGATACCTTACTCAAAAAGAACACTTCACAGTGCGTGAGGGGTGTGAAGTCTGTGTGTGGATCTCCTCTCGCCTCTCTTTCATCTGACCCCGCGAAAAAGAGAGACCACACAGTGTGCAGAGACTCATTGCAGGAAGAAGCTACAGATCACAAACCTCCATAGACTGGATAGCGTTCGCTGGATGAGATTGCCTTTGTATGTCTGTTCGGTATAAAAGCCAATGTCAATGGCAGATAAACGCTTCGAACTCATCCGCCATGAGGTAAGAAATTCACTAGCGGTTTACGTCATTATTTTTTGCGGCATGATAAAATATATATTGTTTGAGGATCCATGTGATATTTTCTGCTCTGGTTGCTTCTGCGCTCCTCGCTTCGGCTAAGACTGTGAGTAAAAACTTGTTTTATACATACAATAGATTATTTTATTCTTATTATCGACAATAAATTATTTTATTCTTATTATTTAAAACATAGAGGAAGAAATGCGTGACAAATTCCGTTCAATTGTTTCTGAAGAAGCCAGTAATGAAAACGCGATGCTTTGTCCGTGATGCACTGGTTGTCATGGTTAATACTGTGGAGAGCGGATGACCTGTTCGGTATCAGCGCTTCCGCAAGGATTGTAAAGGTTTCCTTTTGCTTACGTGCTTATTATGGTTCCAAAAGAAGGTCCTGAAAATTATTGACCCCGACTACTCATATTCGCTGAGTAATAGGGTTTTTAAACTTGACAACCCGTACAACTCAGGCAATAAATATAAAATACTAATTGAGACTGTTTAGAAGCATGGTCGTGCCGCTCGCCGGTCCTGCCAGCCCAGCTGCATCTGCCAGTCAAGCGAGCCCCAGGTTCCATTAGAAATTTCACGGCATATATGGACTCTAGACGGCCGAAGCTCGTAAAACGCATGTTTTGGCGATTTTTTTATAGAGTCTGGCAGAAAAATCCCCGGGAATTTATGTGGCATGGGAGGTAAAGTGCAATCCCGCATGACCCAAAATCCCCAAAATACAGTGTTTTTCGAGTTTCGGGTGTTATATTTCGAATTGTATACATTCCTCTTTACGAATACGGCACAGCAGTAGATCATCATTTTCATTTATATAACAGGAATGCCCACATATCGGCAACTTGTCCATCTTGCAGCTCCCGGTGCAGCAGCAGCAGATGTCGTGCTCGTGCGCTCTACCTGTACATCCTAACATTTTCACCGTTTGGGGAAATTTTCTGCTTCACCATACTAGTCGAAATATGGCCATTTTCAGCAGCAGCCCAGCTACGTATGCAGCCAGCCGACGCCTCAAACCGCTTCGGTATATCGCATTCCATAAACTTAACATTTGGCCCAAGGCGCCTTCTCAATGTTTTCGTACGGTGATCACTGAATCGTATATAACTAATTGCGAAGAAATCACAACGATGCCACAAAACCATGTCGTCATCCGTGTGATTTTCGAGTGATACTATTTTTGCTCACATCTTATTGTGCTGTTCCAGAAAACTTTGTATTTTTGCAGAGAAAATTTTCGGTTCAAACTTAGCACGCTACTATGGGGTCCAACCGACATGTGGAATATATGAGTCATATATTTCTTACTGGTGCTCAGATATGTCTGGCGTATTTTTCGACTTTAACTTTTTATAGTAAAATATAAATTACACCATGGCTTTTCAACCGAATCCATCCAAAGCTGTTCAGACCAATCACAGAGTGCGGGAAAGACATGCCCCTCTGAATGTAGAAATGCCGAATCGCTAATATATGATTTATTCGCGCGTTTTACCACGGTGCGCCCGTAAAGTGTTGGGGGATTCAAGGTTTTGATGCGGGCGACCATGTCACACCAGCGTGTCTTGAAGATAGGAATGGACATCCTACGAAGTTTGGAAACGAATGCGCCAATTCCAGCAACAGTGCGAAGCGGTGTGCGAACAGCAGTGTGTACCGCAGTGTCCGCAGGACATGACCGTCCTGCAGTGCAATCAGGTAATACTCATATTTAGACACATAGCACAGTTTGCGAATCTGTATAAAATATAGTTTTGCGTAATCAACCTCCCTGTAAAAATTCTTCGCATTTATCATGGAAAAACAACTCAAAACATGTGCTTTCAGACGTGCAGCAGTACCTGCGAAAAGACTTGCAACAACATGCTGATCCCGCAGGCTCGTTTGCTGTCCACTTTTCATGATTGTTTGATTATCAATATTTCATTATACTATATAGCAAAGATACTGTGAAAATTATTTTGAGAATTTATGCTCGCTGAAATAATAATTTTTACAGGACACCCACAAAGCTCCAGAACCAATCGTCTTTACTGTTCCAGTGAGATTTCCCTTAAATAAAATTAAAAGCCCAGGTTTCACTCTTACTTCTTTCCTTATTACTATGTAACGCAAACGTTCAGGTGATACGTGATAAGGCGTGCGGCACTTGCCAGTCCCAATGCCTCAAGTCATGCTTTCCAGCCGTCCAGCGGGTATGGCTAATGCTTTTGGATTAATTTCCAGTTGTACAAAAGAAATTTAACAGTTAATTATTACTTCAAACAATCCGAATACACTCCAATTGGAATGATTGTTTGCCAATAAAAAGGGTCTCTGGCATATTGACGACAGTCTAACAAGGCGCGAATTTTGCCAAATTATCATATCTGATACATTTCATAGGCTGGTAGCCCAAGTGAGCTCACGGAACTTACATGATTAATACCACATCTTTATTGTCCTGGAATCTGTGCGAGAGCGGCTGTACTTCTTGAGAGCACTATTGTTTCGCACCCCAACCTTTGCAATTGCCGTTCCGAACTTGTGCCCATAAGCAGACAGTTCTCCAAAATGGCAAGGATTGGGGGGGTGGGGGCGGAATACTACATGTTAAAGTCTAATTCTTTCCAGAACGTCTGCATCCACGAATGCAAGTCGGTCTGCGCCCCCGTGTGCCAGCAAACCATGAAGGAGGTGGCTCAGTGTGTCCCAGTTTGCCAGCCCGCCTGCCTCCCATCGTGCACGGCCCGACACTCTGCCACCAACTATCAAGTATCCATCCTGATGTGCCCCCCAATCACCTTTCTTCAGCCTCAGTGCGCTCCTGCCTGCCAGCCCCTCTGCCTCAGCATCTGCATCCACGCTCAGCTGGTAAAGCAACAGTCTGATTAATCTACTAGCTCAAACTAGACGCCAGTCACCCGTTGCCATGTTGCGCAGTCGCCGACCCCGAGCCCCGTTGCAGTGAGTCCATCTCGTGAGCAGGTACTATTTCCTTACACTATAGTTAACCGAATGTGAGTGTCTCCTGCCAGATATGTAACGATTTCTTTCGAAACAGTGCATCCCCGTCTGCCAGCCCGCCTGTACACCATCATGCACTACTCAGTACTCGATTCCTGTAACCACCTCTCAGGTATTGTCCCGTGCCGAAGCTCTCCTATTTCTTGTTCCGGGATCATAGTCGGTAAAATCTTAGCTATGAAATCGTGGAGAGAGTGATATGAGAGATTTTGCCTCCTGAAAAGGCGAGAAGTCCTTTGGCGCAGAATAATGCAAGAAGGCCATACATAATCGTGAGAGGTCGTGAAAGTTATTAAAAATTTACTAGAAAGATAAACCTTCGTTGTCAGGACTGCGTCCCCCAGTGTCAACCATCATGCCAGCCGCTTTGCATTGCCGAGTACTCGACACCTGCTCCCGCTTATAGAGTACCCAATTCTATACTTGAAGTAAAGTTGTTAATCCGGGAAAATGTACGAGTGAGGCAAAAAAGGACACTTGTAGGACTGCGTGCAGGAGTGTCAGCCCGCTTGCACGCCTTCGTGTGTCCAGCAGCTGCAGCCCGAGCAGATCCCCTTCAAAGTAGATATCTCGCATTTTGCTACCTCAATCTATTCATATTTTCAGTTCCAGTTCGAGATTCCATCCATCATGATGCAGACGCAGCAATGCCAGCCGCTCTGTCAGCAGAACTGTAACACGCAGTGCGAGACCCAAGCTGCTGCGGCAGCTCAAGTACGTCCAAATACTCATAGTAGGCACACGACGCTTATTTCAGTGTCTTCCAGCTTGTCAGCAGTCGTGCACCGCGCAGTGCGCCCAGCAACTGCAGGTGATTGCCCAATATATGTACTATTACGATTGTTATGACGACTTTTGTTTATGTTCATTTATTGCAGCTTGATGTCATCCCGTGCGAGCCTCAGGCCACTTCCTGCAGCTGCCCCGCCCTGTATGACTATTGCGGGAAGGGTGATTGCTGCAGGCGCCGATAGTGCAAGAGATGAAATGAGTACCCACTGTTTGTACACACTGTCCAAATTTTGTAATTTCTTCTAAAACATCCATCATGTGTAGTTTTCTCAATAACGTTAGCAGACAGATATCTTTACACATATTTCCACTTAGAAGAGGAACCTGAGCTTGAAATTTTGAATGCTACTAATCAACTATAGATTCCAAGTTAGCTTTGAAATAAAAGATGCGGAATTTTCACTCATCGAACAGGAAACAGGAAGTCTTGCGTCACGGGACATAGCTCACGTGCACTGAATGTGTACCGACTCCCGGACGTCAAACGTTTTGATTAGACCACTTATTTTTCCCATGCCAATAGTTCTCCGTGTCACGCTGAGGATGAGACAGAATACAAGATTACTGAGGGATCTCCGTGTTTTCAATGGAGATCTTTGCGTATTCTCACAGCTACGTCTCCAATTAGCAAACAATTCACTCTCGATGCTGTTCTACGATGAATAAAGCTACACCGTTCCCCAGTAGCAACTATTGTCGCGCAAAGCAATACATACCAATAGGAAGCAAAAGTTCTGCCTCTAGTATCTCAGCCCACGCAACATCATTGAGACTGTTTTCTTTTGGTTGGAAACAATGCCCATCTATCACGCGAATCCTCAAATTCTTTCATCGTCCTCCGTTCTTCCCCTTTGCAGTCGATTATACCCAGTCGTGCAACATTCAAACGAATGCACTGGCTGTGGCTCCAATGAGTCCGAAGCTGTTCCGAACAGAAAAGACAACATGGTTCAAAACGCTAAATGCGACGGTTAGAGGACCGGACACGTGAGAATCGTAGTACACATTTTAAGTGCGAGCCAATAGTAAAATGATCCGACGCCTACCTACGAGATCCCATCCTGCACTCGGACGATGAGAAAAACTCCGACGCGTTGCACTCAACTCCTACGCTCTCAAACATGCGGCTGAAGAGGGGCGTAGGTTCGAACTCGAGATGCGTAAATAGCTTCCGTTGCCAGTTCCACCGGAAGAGCTGCAAACACATGGGCACATCTGCAATTCAGCGGTTCCCGACAATAGAGTTACCAAAAGAGATTCGCACGCATATAATATGTACAGGCCCCTCAGGTTCGAGCATTGTGAGTTTACGAACGGAGCGTTTTCATAATATTACGTAGGTTGGAAATAAGAGTAATTTAGTGCACTATGCCTGAGCAGTGACCACTAGTCATCGAGTATTCCACGGAGTAATACCAAGTGAGTGTTCGCATGCATAATTCATGTATGCACTCGCAGAATAGAATCTTGCGAGCGTTGCAGCTTCTATGCAAGTGCAGTGTGTTTTCATAATAACATGTAGATTGCGCAATGAGTTGCGGATTGACATATTTATGCACGAGAAAAAGATCTATGTGGAACAGAGGGCGGGACTCTCACAGACTTCAGAAGCAGACCCAAAATATTGTCTTCTCGCAGAAACTTTCACCTCCTCGCAACCATGGCTTCTTTATAATATCCAGCTAAACATTTGGCTAGACCGAAGAACCCGTGGCTCTTTTGACAATTGCATTAATGATGCGATGTTAATTGTCCTAGGTTGTTTTTCAACGACGAATTCGTATTTATAGATTTTGTATAGTTGGCTCTGCTTTATATTCGTTGATCTATCATTGAGTTTGGAATTCGTGTGAATTTTCCCGAGACAAACGCGGATTGCGGAATGAATTGCTATTGAATTATTTATTCTAGTGACGCGAAGGAAGGCTTTTGAGAAGGTGGGCGTGGTTAGCTGCGATGTAACGAGCGACTTTCAATTAACATCACGCGTGTTTAATGCAAACATCTTTTGGCTGCATTCACATTTTGATCCCTCCCCAGATTCGCGTCCACTTTCTTGTCATGCGCTCCGTACAGCAGTTCCGGTGGGCCTGGGATGCCTTCTCTTCTCCCGAGTACAACTGCAGGTATCTCCTCCCCTCGTCCTCTTTCCCACTATATCCCCGTTCCTATTCCACAATCTTCCTATTATCATGTCCTCTCCTCCGACACAATAATAATGACACCTGCAGTTCCATCCAAGGATCCGAGGCGGACGGAGAGCCTCAGATCGTCTTCGGAATCTGGTCTATCGTATTTGGAGCTGTCTGCGAGGTTCCATCCCTCTCCCTCTCTAAATAATGCAATATAATTAAGTGCATGTACGTGCCTGTTGTCTATGCCCTTCTGCAGGAATCCCGCCACACTTGCTACAAGGTATTATCCTAGTCAACAGCCTTGCCTAATTATATTGAGAGAGCTATCTAACCATACAGAGGAGTTGAGTTGTGTTCTATATTGTGCGGATTCAAAGAACATGATCTTCCCACGGTTTCCATAGTATTCCAATCGACCGTGCGAAGCAAAGCACATTTTGACACGCGGGAAAATTACAAACGGAAGAAAAAATGCGGCTTATACACCCTTCTATAGTACTTGCGAGCATACCTGTGCGCATCAGTGAAATCAAGGCGATTTGTTTGGTCTGCACAATAAACAAGCATCTTCGATGTTGATGAAACCAATGTACTCTTCGCACGTCGTAGTGTAAAATCTCTGAGAAGAAGCCGAGCAGCAGCGTATAGCCAAAAACGATGTTCGTACAATCCATTCGCATTCCAACCAAACTATCTATCATATCAAGCTTTTTTCCTTGGCTGCTGTCAATTTTAATGGTTCGGGTGCCCGACAAAAAATGCATATTAATGTTGGGCGCAAAGGTAGGACGATCGGTGAACGGTCCTTGTAATCTCCGCATCGTTTTAATAAGAGAGTCCCTCCCTCATCAGATAATGCTGTGTCTGGCACTCGTGGACATCGTCGCTATTTTCTGCAACTCGCTGTCCTTCGGTTTCCTGTTGCTCAAAGGCGCGACATTCTGCTCGTCACCCCGCTTCATCTGGGCCATTGGGTCCGTCGGCCTTGGTCTGTCGTTTCCTTCTGTTCTCCCTACAGCTTTTTACTGTCGCAGATCCAACAGGATCTTACAGGAAAAAGACTGATCTCAGCAAATGCTAAATTTTCAGATTTATATTGGCGATATTTAGGTATGTGGGGAGCGGCGTGCATTGGGTGCCTGATGCTCGTCGCAAATCGGCTCTTTGAGATGGTCAGCACCAACCAGAAGATTGAGGTATTCAGCCCATTATTCCACCCTCCCAAGTTATCGGAGATTCCTACTCGTTTTATATTCGATCCTCGTTACCAAATGCTTCCCAATCGGCCAGACAGAGAAAGAAAGAAAAAATAAAGCTCTCCGAAGAGAATAGGAACATGAATGATGAGAACAGTCGGAATGGAACACTATATTAGATAGATGCGATTGGTTTGATTATGGTTCGCTCCTTCCCCCTTGACCCCAATTATCATTCACCTCCCAGGGTCGTCCCACGGTCATCGCCCTCATCGTCGCCCTGCTCTATACCCTCTACTTCACCGTCTTTTCTCCACCGGTAGGGAAAGGGAAATGATTCGAAGAAGGCGGTAGCCGATATAGTAATAGGACATCAAATCCGAGTACTACGATCTTTGCGTAAAGGTTACACGTTGATTGTAAGCGTTGCAAGAATTCGGAATGCTCCCTTGCCGTTTAACAAACCGAAAACAACTTTGAGATTCTTTTCAACGCTCGTCGCGGGGCGATGTTCTTCGATCCGTTCATCGGTCTCTCTTCTGAAGTTGTGAGTGGCTTTTATGAGGGGGGTGTCGACAGTCCTAGTGGGAGACCATCCCAGACGGCAGCGATTCTTGCGGGTGTATGACGATTCCTCGATTTATGCCTTCTTCCTATTATATCATTGTCGATTGAACACATGGATACGGTGCTCGAAGAGGTATTAATAGATCAAAAGTGCAAGCAGTCCGTTATTGTTCTTATCCGGGCTCTCTACAATAGTGAACTTGGCCTATTCAGGACTACGTCTCCTGGCCGCATACCCTCAATAACCTCTTCATAGTTCTCTCTTCCGCCGTCCTCTATGTTGCCCTATGTGCCGTGCTCGCCGCCAAGCAGGTCAATCTACGTTCGAAATCAAAATATCGATTATACATATATATATATATAATCGATAATATATTGACGGTGGAAAAAACGCACCGGGAACACACATAATTTGGTGCCTAGGCAAAAACCCACATATCTTCTCCGAATGCGTTTTTCCCTCGAATATAACATGATGGCCTAAGGAGAAGGGTTCACACTTCAGGGCATTATGTCCACTGCACAGGGGCGAGCACGAATGGCAGCGAATATACCCGTGGGTGCACTTTCCGGCCGAGGCATATTGCCGAGGACCCATGGGCTCCTGAGTCCTTCGGTGACTAATACCGTAGTTCCCCGTTAGCGTGAATGTTGTTGTGCGGGTCTAGCAGTTCCATTTATTCGTAGTTTTAGCGATGAACGTACGTTCTAGTTTAAGAAAAAACAACTCTCAGAACAATAATTCTTTTCAGATATTCGCGCAAGCTACGCTCATTTGCCTCTTCAGTGTATTCGCGTCGCTGATGTGAGTAGATTTAAATAAACAAATGATACAATTGTGCACTTTTCGAATGGGTCGCATTCAGCTACGTATATATGAACTACTTCCCTTCTCCGGCGTGGTTCGTTCACGTTGGCCACGTCAGCTGGCAGCTCAGCCACGGTATGAAATGTTACGGAGAAAATGATCATATCACCCCATAAAAGTAGTTTATTATACATATCGGTCGAAATTCCGCTTATTCGCTCTTCGACCAATGAAATGAACATTGACGTACTGTTATTGGCATTTAGAATATGGTTCGCAACGTTCTGGACATCAGCTTTCTTTCCTCTCTATCACTCTCCTCCCCCTTCAGGCGCCCCTCCCTTCATCTACATATGGCTCAATGGCACCGTCCGTCGCCATTGCTTCGTTGCGGTCGAAAGAGTCCGAGCCTGCTTTTCCCAGTCTCCTCGCCCCTCCTCTTCAACCCCCACAACTAGAAAACGCACTGAACGATCCTACGCGGCCACGAGCGCTAATTATCTATTGTAACAGGCACTGGTCTCATCGCAGAAACCATGCTACCGATAACCAGATATTACGAGCGCCCAAGCATCGACCAGTAAAGTGAACAATAAAACAAATCTTTGCTAACTTTATCGTTAGGTGTGGGTAATGCGCCATAGGTCTGCCCTCATCAAATGTGTGCATCGTAAATAGCGGTGATCGGTTTCGATCATTCATTATTCTTCGTTCATGTTAACTTGCTCCTTCCTCGACAGCGCAATGAACCACATGGTAACAGGTTCACCTCCGCGCTCCCATCTTCAACGACACTTCGATCTGTACAGGTCACCTCTTACCGTGTCCACAGCGGATTTCTCAGGGCACTCGCCGAAATGTGGGGGTCATCAACGTATTTGAAGGGTCGATTTCCGGTCCTCAAATGACCCAGATCCTTCAGATTGGTGGACCTTATACTTGATCTGCCTCTGCGCCATCTCGATTTCGAGTGCTGTCGCGAGACCGCGGCCACGGTATGAAGGAAGAGTGAAGAGGTTCGAGAACTGTTGGAACAACCCTCTGCTCCCTCCGGTTCACTCTTAGTACCTGCCCGAAGCACGCAGACATGTTCCATGCGACTGTCTCACCTTTCGTCTGATCGCGGACGCAGAGGGAGAGAAGATGCGCCAGGCGACTCCTTCAATTCAAATCTTGTCTATTAAGAGTTTCCAAAAAGGCACAAACATTTTTCCTATTCTTCAGCGTCTTGCTCCCAAAAACAACTATGGTTCAATAGAAACATTTGCACCATTGGTTCTTGGCAATAGTCATAGGATAAACTGACTTGGTTGCTTGCAGGGAGCACGCATTCTTCCAGTGATCGTTGATCATATCGCCGTCCCTGAAGAAACACACATACAAATATACGCGTCCCTCACCTCTCGACATTGACTTCTTCGATGGAGAATCCAGCGGGAAGATTGGGTACCCTCGGAAAAAGATATTCGATCTTCGTGGGCATAATCCGCAAACCTTCATGAATGCCTCCATCTGCACATCTGTCGTGTAGAATATCTCCATAGGACAGCACGTTTTATCGCTTTCGTAGGTGGGCAAAACATCCGCGAAGCCTGCGAGTAGCTGTAACTGTTTCTATTACAGTTGAAATGCCATCGAATCCACCTCTTCCTTCGCCGGGGAATCGCAGGAAACGAGGAGTGAACCGTGGCTCTCGATGAAGGGCTTTGCAATGACGAGAACTTCTGAAGGGGAAATAATGTGAACTTTTACAGTGTAGTCTATTTCCACTGATCTGCGCGGTCTGAAAAAGCTCCTACATACATCGGGCATAAATCGATGACTAGCTTATCGGCGCGAACTTAGGGTTGAATATTCGATTATGCTACATAGATCATGATTCCTAATAAACTCTTGGAAACAGCAACCTATAAATTCGAGTCTCTTGGATATGGACACAGTGGAATTAGTCAAGTGCTTACTCAACATGTGCACCTTAAGAGTTCATGGCAATACCTTGGATGCACTTCCTCAACACTGGACGATCGTATTCGCATTTGACAGCCGGAGCGATGTACAGTAGCGAACGCGCGACTGAGTTGGCCTCGAAGACTGCAAAAATCAATGATAGTTTTCAGTAATTCTAAACATACTTAGCAAGATGCGTTGTTCCTCATCCGTGAAGAAACGCAACTTCGAGACTTTGTATCTGGAATATTCGATTTGACTTGGCAGATAAATGAGCAGGTTACTTTCCATTGAGAGCGAGTTCAATGGCAGGACGAATGCTGAGGACCTCGGGGCAGTGACGATTATCTAGAGCAGAGCCAAACTCGAAGAGGGAGAGGCAGGCCTACCAGTGTGGAAGGCCTTGAGGATGTACTCAAGTTCGGAGGGAGTCTCGTATTCACGGAGGGGCATCTCGCCGTCCTTCTCCCTTATCGAATGGAGGGATGAGGCCGCAACGATTCCGCCTTTCCCCTCCATTCACTTTCTCTGTTTTGTCATCATATCAGGGCAGGAAGTACAACCATCAAACATTGTGCTTACTCCGAAACGGTTATATTGGGAGCTGTTACCTACAACCCCAGTGGGCTTTGAACACTAGCGGTTCTTGTCCAGTGTTTTCCAATCAGGTTCATATCCTTAGATCCTGCCAAGTTGAATGTGTCATGGATAATCCATCATCAAACGTTGATACCTGAGCAGCAGTCATTCAAAGTGGGGTACTTTTGAGGTCTCATCGAGTACCGATCGACTTTTCGATTTCAGTTGGCCATGCAACGGAATTGTTGCTGCCTCTTCCCCTCCATTCGATAAGGGAGAAGGACGGCGTGATTCCCCTCCGTGAGTACGAGACTCCCGCCGAACTGGAATACATCCTCAAGGCCTTCCGTTCTGGTGGGCCTGCCTCACCCCTCTGCTCCAGATTAACGTGAATATTGGCTACATTGGTCCGCGCTCAGAATGATAAATACATGGCTCCACAACTATTTACGTCGTTCAATATACATCAGTGGCGTTGATATGATATGAGACTACACTTCCGCACGCTTCCCTCGTTTTCTCCTCCATCCTTGCGTTCTCTTCTCTGCGGAGCATATACACCCTATGATGATACGAAAGCACGCAAAGTTGTCTTGGCATTATGCGGTGTTTAGTGGATGACGAGTTCGATAGCATTGTCACAAGGATGAATTTAGTGCTGCCCCAAAATTGAACACCCTTCTAAACGTGGAATGAATCTGTGAGATAGTTGCTATCATCGCCTCTCAGTGAATCAGATGCCGTGTCTCCTTTTGCAATCACTTTACATCATTCTCTCGGGTCGTAACGGCTCTCTTATTGTCTCGAATTAAAATGATGCGGAGGCAACTACTACTCTGCTTAATCAGGTTCAGTAGATCATTCATTACACTTTTTACCGCTGAGTAGTACGCGAGTCGCCTCCGCAACACTTTAAGACCGGACAAAAACGGCTGTGATTCTTCCCCTTTTGGGGCCTAAAAACCCCCATGATTGCCTCTTTTATACCATCTTCTTCGCACTCGAGTCCAATCGTTGTCGGTTTCAGGAACTCTCCTACACCTTTGCGGTGTCAAACACTGCTCTGTATCCTGATCGCAACAGTCAAACGGTCGGAATGCAATGCTCGTTTTTCACCGGATAAACCTAGACATAGAACAAACGTGATAACTCTCTTCCAAGACTCGCTCATCGAAGCCCAGCACGCAGTGATCAATGCCCTGGATCGTCGCTACGCATCGTTGATCGACAAAGAAGCCTAATTCCGCGCGATTGCGCGCTCTGTGCACAACATGGGTGCAAGCCACGGCATGGGACTTTTCACGTAATTCCTTGTGAAAATGATAATTTCAATAAAATAATTACATTTTTTTATTTTAAAACAATTTACGATTATCGGCCATTTTACCACCACATAAACGTCCATCAAATGAAATAGCGTAAAATTATTTATCTCTTTGGCGCAAGCACAGTGATTTTTTGAAGGTATCTATTATTCACTATTCCCTTACCAGTCAAACTGACAAGTCTATTGATTTTTCCTCCGAGACTAGACGATCGATACTCAGAACGAGATAGAAAAAAGTGAAACCATTCTTCTCCAGCCAGTCTGGATTTTTGATACCCCTGTGCAAGCGACTATTTCTGTATGCAGTTTGTCCGACCCTATTGAGTAGGAGAAGGAAATAAAGCTCACATCAATTGGGTATCTGCTTGACTGTCGAACGAAAACAATGTTGGCCTGGCAGGAAGATGTAGGTCCTTTCGTACTCATCTTCTCGCCGAAAAGAACGCAAGTCGAGTATGGAGTAAGCATGCAGGCCTGGCACTGACGAAACAAGCAATAGTGAAGAGAAAGGTATGTTTTGCACGAGTGTTCATGAGACACTGGTAGAGGCATTCGGTTTCGGTAGCTTTGTTGGCTACATTAGGAGTGAACGACCTGATGATCACGTGTGGAGAACGGTAGTCGTGACCTTCTCAAAACATTCGGAAGACACCTGAATAAGTACTAGTCTACTTGCCAGTAGCTGTAAAATTATTTTTTGTTTTACTGCGCTTAGCGGCTGCGCAATCAAACATTTCATTAAAACCAATCGTTGAGATTTTTATTTTTTTTCCAGTAAAAGTTTCAGCAATGCTTACCTCGGACATGAACAGGAGACAGGTGGTGATAAGTTTCCTCATGTCCGGGGAAACTGGAAAACGGGCAAAGCTATTTAGAAGCATGAGTGGGCCTAAGAAGAATGGGGGTTTCCTCACAAAGGAATTCCTCGCAACTTCTCTGCTGACAAATCCGTGCTCGCCCATGCGTCGCTGCTGTTCGCATATCTGATCAATATTGACTCATCAGCGTTGGCGGGAGGGAAGGAAATAGGCGACATCTCGATTAACCGCATTCAATGTGCTAATCGAGCCGACCTCCATTTGGATGCTGCAATCGAGGTGTATGAGGCCAATTCTTGACGAAGCAAACTAGCCATGTCGAACACTACACCAATGTTAACCAAAGAGTAAGAAATGTGTTAGACCTGAGCAACCCTTTCAATGTAATAGTAAAGTCGACGATCGTCTTCGCGGAAGATGTGGCCGTAGTAGTTTACTGTCGCACTCAAGTCGTCCACGACCAGGCGACAGTTGTGTATTCTGCATTACCGGTTTCCTCGATGATATCCGTGGCGACCACCACATCGGCCTCCAGGACGGTATCTCGAAAGCAGCGCTTGGTACCAAATCAACAGTCGGCACACTATTGAACGACCCAATACACACGTTTCCTTCCCCCCGGATTTTGTTGTTGAAACAACCGGCCGAGTAGAGAGATAGCGAGACTTCATCGTGGACTTCACGTGCCTAACTCTCTATCGCAGGCCGATCAGAACCACTACACGACCAATTGCAAGGAAGGAAGAGAGATCGAGGATCGCGCGAAAAAAACGACAACGAATCACTATGCACTGCATTTGTTCCACAAATGCTGTAGCAATACCAGATAAACAAGTTGGAGCTGTCAGAACAAGGGTTAGTCCGAGCATACAGATTTCACAACCACGCATTGCCGTACGTGGCTGCTTCTATACTTTCGGTAGATTCATGTCAACCACGTTTCACAACCACGCATTGCCGTACGTGGCTGCTTCTATATTTTCGGTAGATTCATGTCAACCACGAAGGGGGAAAATACGTGTAAATAGCTTCAAGAACAAAGCTGCAATTTGACACGAGAGTTATGTGGTTGCGCTGATGCAAATCGCTCGTTAGCCATAGTCATAACCGCGACAACCGACCGACAATCGGCAATATGTTTGCGTGGACCAGGATTCTCCCTCTTTACTAAATGCCCAAAATCCAATCATCGAAAGAACAGTTTCTTTATCCGAACAGCCAGGTTTTTCACCGAAAAGGTCCGTTCATTAGCCGACTTGCAAAATATTAATTCTTCTAGCGATCATTGATCTCCCATGTCCCTCGGCCCCCCTCCCCCCATTCCACTACATTGTGTTGCTAATCTGTGAAATGTATATTCATAATATTACCCTGTTTTGCGATTCCGGTTTTCTTTTTGTTTTCACCCACGTTACTATGCGTGATAAACTTATTATTATATTATATGTAGGTTACACCCCCACAGAGCTGCAGTTTCCGGGGTGTGCTTGCCGTTTGAACAGCCGGACATGTTCAAGTTTCCACTTCCCGGCTGCAGAGAACATCCGCAAACGAATAATCCGTGAAAAAGAAAATAATATTCTCTCGATTTGCGGCTACTGCCTGAGGTTAGAAATAGATAAGTCAAACTATTCTAAACCATTAATATTCCTGTACAACTCAATTGGCCTGCTGGGAAAAAACTATATAGTATCAAATCTAATTGTAAAGCCGAAATTTGAAGTGGGGACTTCGAGGATCCCTGGAGCAACTTCTAAGGAAAATCCATCACCACTGAATCGCTGCCGAATGTTCGTGTACCACTTCTGCAGGACGGCCGCTGATCAAACTGAAACACCCACAGTTACACGGAAACATGAGTAGGAAACGACCAAGAGTCGCGCTCATCGAAGCCAACTGCGTATTCCCAGCCGACCGATAGTAAGTGTATAAAAACGAGGGCGAATCCTCTCGTACTACAGCGCTGACAGCAATGAGCTCCTTCCTTTTCTTGCTCGTAGCATCGGCCTTCGTCACTCTTGCTAATGCCCAGTGCGCCCTCAAGCAGCAGGAACATCCGAAGTGCGGGTTTAGTTTCTTTCCGGTAGTCGTTACGACTTTCTTTACTTGAACGAATTTGTTTAGTCCTAATAAGCTTCTCCTTCAGCTGCGCTGGATGGCTGAGCAACGGCTTCTGCACCAGCCCCTTCTACACGCCCAACCAGCGAGCTTTTTACTGTGGCAACGCCTGCGGACTGTGTTGTCAGGATGCAGATAAAAAGTAGGCTTGTTGGCGTCATGATAAGGGTGCGCTAGAAAGCGTTCACGGATGTGTAAAAGTTCGTTGACGATGTGCCAAAAAAGGTTTTCTCTCGTTTAGTAAAGATCGAAAAATAAAAAAATGCTTTGCAGCTGCCCTAGATACCAAGCAGCCTCCTTCTGCCAGAATCGCATCTATACTCCGGCACAGAAGGCGGCTGTGTGTGCCAAGACGTGCAATCTGTGTAGCGCCGTCGCGACAACGCCGAAACCAACGACGACGACCAATGAAGTCCCTGATGTGGGATTTAATCAGTATTTTTCCAGTTTCATTAAAATAGCCGAACAATATCTTCTATTTCAGTGCAAGCTTGTACTCGACGATGGGTCGATGGAATCGATCGCACAACTGGAATGAAGTTAAGTTGGCCGGAAAGAAGGCCACGTCTGTCAAGTTGCCGGATGCGTGCTCCTTCGAGTTTGCTAAAAAGGCAAACCCCGCTACCACCTCGCCCACCGACTACTTCGAAGTGTAAGCTTAAATATTATCGGGGTTCACAACATTGCCAAAAAACGTTCCGCACTTATTTCCTGCGGATAGCTTATGTTCCGTTGGTTCACTCTTGCGAGAAGCGTGAGGTGCGATTTTTGGGCCAATGGTTACAGCGGCTCTGTGATACAAACGCGCTGGGTTGGCTGGGGAGCGCGGCAATGCGCTGTTGCCCCTCGCCGCGTTCACCTCCCCGGCGCGTTTGCATTACACGGTCAGAGTAGCCATTGGCCCAAAAATCGCTCCTCGCGCTTCTCGCAAGCGTGAAGATCGCTTATAGCGGGTCGGGCGAGACGATTTTTGGCAATGTTGTAAGCTCCGATAATACTAGCATATGCATCCCCTAATTCCCCTCCTCTGGTTAATTTTGTTCGCGGGATATCCCCTTGAATCTCTTGCTGGATTTTGCGTGACTAAGTCGTAGCACACCTCGCGGGATTTTGCCAAACGTCACGGGAACTTTCCCGTTGGATACCCGCAAGTTTTACGCGGGGTATTTCATGGGAAATCTCACGGAGAAATTGAACCGAAATCGGCGCGTATGGGTGGCATCGAGATGCACTTGTAATTACTATATATGTAACAGAATCGGTGTGGAAGGGCCCGTGACGGCGGCGTCGACAGGCGCTGCCACGACGCTCTTTGCGAAGTGCATGTGTGCCACGAACCGCGCGTGTGCCGCAACCATCGACTCAGCTGGCACGTCGCGCGTCCAATTCGTCTTTCGGAAAAAGGACATCGCCTACGAGGATCTCAAGCTCGCTGGAACAAAGGTATCGTATTGGGAGGGGACTACCAGTAGATTTAGGTGAAAAATGAAATTGAAGAAAAAGTTGGTGCAAGATTTCGTGTCCGTAATACAGCAGTGGAAATTGTGCAGAAATAACACTGGCATGTGCTTGTGTTGCTCTTGGTCCTGAGCCTGGTCTGATTCCCATGCTGACAGTAATCTGAAAGGCCGAAGCGACTTCTTCTATTAACGGTATAATAATTCGAATAACGTGCAATCTAATCCACTATCAAAATGAAAGAGCATAACAGTTTACTCTGAAGATCGGGCCCATGATTACCGGCTGGAGACAGAATATATTAACCACAACTCAGGTCGAGCACTCAGGTCGAGCGCGTCGACGTCCCCAATGGCTGCACCTTCACACTGGCTGACGATGCCATCGGCGCCAATGCTGAGATGTTAGTGTTTCTTGCATGTTTGTGGGTATTCAACGATTTGTGGGTGATCTTCCGAACTTCGGCGGAAGAAAGCGTTCGTTTACTCTGACAGAATGAATGCAAACTTTTTAGGCTGACCAAACCGGAAATTGTCAGCATCACCAAGAGCTTTGCCAGCTGCAGTTGCCCATGAGGAACGCAACCGCCAACGCTAATAAAGCTGTTTTCACATCAGGCAAATTCATGTTAATCAAGTGTCTGACGAACACATGAAGTCAAAATGCATTCAATCGCGAGAGAGACGATTAAATGTATGGGTGATTCATCGTCTGTAACTTGAGTGGAGCAAGCGTAAACATCCCAAATCAAACCTTATATACTGTCTTCTTTCCTGCCGTGTTACGTTTCATTTTTGTTGAGAACTTCCAAACTAGCAGGTTTTTCTTTTCTGCACATCTGCTGCTTACGAGGGTTTCTTGATGTTGAAACAGCCGGACGCAGTATGTTCAATTTAGAGAGACTTCAGAGTTTTAGAGTTCAGTCCGATCTCGACATACACACGAGAGGGGCGCTCAAACCGTTACACGCTCAATTGCAGGGGAAGAAGAGTATGAAACGATCAAGGATCACGTACAAGAACTACCCCTTGCATGTGCTTACCAACGGTTGTAGCAAGCCTGAACAACGAATAGAAGCAAGCCGCTCGAAGTTAGGCCTGCCATTCTGTACATCTCTCTACATAAAATTCTTGCAAACTAAATCAAATGCAAGGCTGAAAGTTGATTTGGGGATATCGTCGTGAAGTTGCACTCATACAGAACAGGACATTCGCTAGCCACAGTATTAACCGTGACAAACCAATTGGACACGGACCGTATGTATGTTACACCCTTACTCCCCACATAACTGCAATTTGCAAGCTTGCTGTTTGAACAGCCGGTTATCATATTCAAGTGTCTACTTTCATGCTGCATAGAACGTTCACAAACGGATCGTCTTTGAAAAATGAAGTAATATCCTGTTCGTTTATGGTAGCTGCCTGTTGCTAGATTGGGTTATTGCAAGCTACTCCCAATGTAAGGTGTGCATGGGACCCTGTAGTGCGAGGTGAGTTAGGCTGGTGGTGATCGCGGGACTGTAGCTCAGTGGTTGAGCGGCGGACTCATGAGAAAGTAGACCCGGGTTCGAATCCCGGCTGTTCCATCTCTTTTTGCGGACCTCTGTTACATCAAGGTACTGTCATTATGCAGGGCACAGTCCGCCAGCAGTGGACAACAACTAGTCAATGGCTTCAAAATCGAGGCCGAAGTTTCAGGATGAATATCAATGAATGTGGATCCCCAAAAGTTTCGGGGAATCCCCAGTATATTTCTGAAGAGATGGCCGAATGTTCAAGCTCCACTTCCGCAGTATGGCCGCTGATCAAACCGAAACACCCTCAGATACACGGAAACATGAGTAGGAAACGTTCAAGGATTGCGCGCATCGTAGCAATACGTGTATGCTTACCTGAACCGTAGTGACAGTATAAAAACGGGCGGCGAATCCCATCGTGTTACAGCTCCTGCCCATGAAGTGCTGCATCTTCATCGCGTTCGTCCTTCGTCGCGCTGTCGAGCGCTCAGTGCGCCCTCAAGCAGCAGGACCATCCCAATTCAGGGTTTATTGTAGAGAACCCGAATCGTTCTAACTCCCACGCCCGAACAACGACGAACTGCGCTCGCTTTTCATCTATCTCATCGAGCCCTGTTTTATGCCCGGTGATTCAACTGGCTTTGATACGGGGCTCGATGAGGTAGATCAAAAGCGAGCGCAGTTCGACCTTGGAGTTGATCGGGCGTGGGAATTAGAACGCTTCGGGTTCTCTACAATACTTACTTTCTCATAGTTGCGCCTCTCTACCCGTACGAATTTGATAAGCTATTCTCCTTCAGCTGCTCCGGATGCGTCAGCTGCGTCAGCTGCGTCAGGGATTCTGCAGCAGCCCCTTCTACACCACCAGCCAGCGAGCTTTTTACTGTGGCAACGCCAGCGGACTATGCTGTCAGGATGCCGATAAAAAGTAGGCTTGTTTACGACATAATAAGGGTGTACTAAATACGGATGGCTCGTTAAGAATGACCGGCAGCAACTTTGATCTACGGGTAGTCTGAAGTAGACAGGGTTGGGATGTCGCAAACTGAGTGCATACTGTTTGCCCCCGATCAGCGCGAAGTTCACGCAGGGTATTCTGGATCTGTTTGTGATTTCATAAATTTCCTTATACTACCGTGTCTACCTCAGTCTGCCCGTTGATGAAAGTTGCTGCGGGGCCTTCTTTAACGATGTGCCAAAAAGGTCATACAAAAAAGGCGTTGCAGTTGCCCTAGATACCCAGCGGCCTCCTTCTGCCTGATCAACAACACTTAATCCAAGAAACTCGTCAAAATTGTCGACAAAAAACTGGAAGACCGGATCTTCACAGGCTTGCATAACCTGCTGGATGATCGGTAGCGATCCTTCGTAGATTTGCTGGAAAGAAACAAATTCAATGATGGACTGGCAAGAATTACTTGACACCGCATTAACATGATTGGGGACGAATTAGACAGGATGCACTATAGCATCCACATTTAGATTGGAATCATGCTAAAAATAATTCTATTAATAAAATCAGTGATATAGCACATGGGTAAAAACTTACATTAGCATCGAACTCGCGTCCTTTATCAGAAAACACGCGCGACAGTACGGTCATTTCCGTTTTGCGCAGTCGGTCAGCGAGCAGTCTGCAAAACACCGTTTCTTGACTCTTGGATTCGAAAAGACGAAAGAATTACAAGCTGCGCTCTTATCAACGGCTCTGAAGTGAGTTGCAAAACAGCACCGCCGCCTTGAATAGATGTTCTTGTTATAAACGCACGCCCGCTTTTACAGTTAACTCTCTATTGGCGACCGTACATTTTATAGTAGATCGTGCCGTTGTGGTCAACACCTTTGGTCACAAATAAACATAAATAGTTGCCCAGACTCACGACTATCAAATTAAACATCACCTCACGCTGAGGGAGTGTGATCGAGTTACTAAATTATTTTGACCCGGATGGTTCCAGATATTTCAGGGAAATTTGATCTTACTCCGCTTTTTGCTGTGAGCATTGCCGAACCTATACTCGCGGAAGATCCTATCGAGAAGAGGAATCGGCGGTGCCGTTTTGTACTCGATGGGCGGCGG
This sequence comes from Levipalatum texanum, assembly GCA_014805385.1. NCBI lineage: Eukaryota > Metazoa > Nematoda > Chromadorea > Rhabditida > Diplogasteridae > Levipalatum > Levipalatum texanum. The sequence goes on from JACMIG010000638.1 coordinate 22,459, forward strand.
GAATAACAGCGGTGAGGAGGAATTGGCCATGGAGGAGGGAGAGGCAGAGTATTCACCTATTGTTTTTCCGATAGCATATTATTGATTTATTTACAGATGTTCACATTTTTGTTCATGTACTGTCCGGTTACGGGAGCTGCTCAGAGAGAACCCGCGGAAGTTCGAAATATAAAACGAGTCTGAAGCTATAAAAAAAATCAAGTAAGCCACCATGGTGCGTTTGCAATATTTAGAAGACGCCATAGTTGTGTTGAGCTTTGTTTCATGCAAGCATTATCATATTAATTTATAGTAACTGGGAGTTTTTAAACGCACGCTCCGGAAGCATTCCCGATGCGACGCATTTTGTGAATCGGTATTTCTTGCAGACCTCACGACGTTCTGAAATAATGCCTGAATGATGAGATTATGTGGACATATTCTCACTGTCAAATGCATTGCAGTTGTTATGGCTACTGCGACACACATACATGTGAGCTCTCTTGTCGAGAACGGTTCGCCTGTAAATTATTTGATGTTGACACTCGGAGAAGTTTACCAATTCGGTATTTTCGCCTTATTGTGGGAATCTTCACGTTTCCTTCTATATCTCCGGAACGAAAAAATATGAAGAAAACGTTTCTAGCCGATTTATGGTTAAGGTAGACATTTTCCTTGCTGGCAGATATCTAATAGGAGGCAATACTCCTGGCTCCCGATTAATTAAAACTGGTTCGGGGATCAACGATAGCTCGCAGGTTTCCGCAGGTTTTCATCGAATGACCGGAATAAATGAAACGAACCTGAAGAATGCAGCACACGCCCTGCACGAATCTATGCCGATGTAGGCTCCCATCGTCGGTTTACCACAAATGCGACACAACCGACTGCAAGACATTAGTCGTTTTTAGAGATTTTTTTGAAATATACTTCTCATTACTGCTCATTACGGAATTCTGGAAGCGCAGACCAAATCGTTGTTATCAGCAATCCAAATTCTTATAACTTCGAATTCCGCCCAAGAGTACTCTTTTTCTCTTGAATCTATATATTTCTCTTTTTTAAGGATTATAAGTTTTGAAATGAGTAAATTTAGGATTTTGGCTTCCAATATCAACTCACAGAAAGTCGATACATTTTTTTGAAATTGTCGAGTGATGCATCCCAATTCAGACTTAACGAGAATTTATGAAGTTACGGTGTGCAAATAATTTTCGGATGCGATGCTGGCAATCCTCGCCCAAACAACTTCAACCGATTGTTATGGTGCTAACCTGTGAACAAAGCAACACTGGGAACCGGAGAGTGCTAATATTATAAAAACACGTTTTCAATATATTATAAACATTTCAAGAAATATCACCTCATTCTCAAGGATCCCAGAGCGTAGATAGCGAAAAGTCCTCGTCAGTCGATTGTGTCTCTTGTAAGCGTTTTCTAAATCATGGACTGTAACGGCATGAAACGAGCGAAAGTAGCATGTCTAATCGATACAAATGTTCATCAAGCCTTAGCACATACGCATAATTAAAATGTGTACATTGCCGACTTGTCCCGTTTCCAAATCCCTGGATTTTCGGTGCCAAAATTGAGCTGGACTAGAAATCGACCAGAATGAAACAGTTGAAATCTTATCCCCGTATTGATCAAAAATTTAGAAAAACCTAAATTCGCCTAGATCTTCGCAGACGACGCTACGCTCGTGGTAGTGAATTTTGTCCATTTTCGCGACATTTGACAAATTTCAGGGAGATGTATTAGCGGTGAACCAAGGCTGTCTAAATTATCGTTCCGCTTGCAACAATTCCGCTTCAAACATCGCAGCTCCAGAAAGGGCTCTATGACTACAATCTCTTGGGCATCGACAAGTAGTTATGCCAAACAAAAACACTCCTACGAAATTTCAGCCCAGGATTCCATATGGGAGCTGATTTGTTTGAGGCAGAATTGTTTACGAGCGGAACGTTTTTTTTCGACAGCCTTTGCTCGCCTATAATATCCATGTCGAACTTGAGACTTTTACCAAGTTGCGTTAATAATTTTTATGAATAATATACACATTGAAGAACAGCGCATGTAACACACACCAGTGGAAAACATTGATCTCCAGTATACATTACCTTTATTTCTAGCCTGGACACTCAACCCTCCCCTCGCAGAGAAATGGACGATAATCTTTAGTTATTGCTAGCCATGAGTCACCTTTTCGCAAACGTGCCATGAGCAACGGAGAGAGACACCATCGAAACAACTGATCAGATCACGCTGGTTGGTTTAGTGATCGACGATAAAAAAAGTGAAATATACTGTACGCTTACTTCCTCTTAACCACAATTAATAATATTAAAATCAATAACAAAAAATTTCTCTGTCTGACGGGGAAAGAAAGTATGGGGATTTGGAGGAGAGAAGGAGGAGTGCGATGCGGTCTTAAATTGGAATGTACATTATACACTCAGTTTATGACATCAAGTTTTGTTTCTCAATATTCTCGTAAATCAAATTTCATATTAGGAAAGGGAAGAATTCCAGGCGTTTATTCGTGGTGGATTATTGATGGGACAAATGGTGGCGAACAACAGTTCTACGAGACTATCAGATATCATTATGGCGAGACTCGAGAGAATGAATTTTTGTATTTCATGATCAGGAACAAGCATTTCGCGCGACAAGATACTCTTCATTGGAGAAATGACTAAAAATTTGACCGTCAGCGAGTAGATTAGATCAGCGAGTAGGTTAGATATATATACTCTCTCGCGAGCTCTAATGTTTTTTCTATTAGGAAACCAAACTAGTCTGGGTGGAAAAGTCTGTGAACCTCATTTTCTTTAGCAACAGAGGAAAATATAATAATTAATTCTATGTGAGAAAGATTGAGATAGGAGATTTAGAGCAGGCCATTATTTCATCTATGGGCCATGAACGTTGGAAGAATCCTGAAGTAGTCATGGAGAAGTGACGATTGTGCGAAGGTCTTCTTTAGGGTGAATTGAACAACGAGTATGTATTTTAAAAAATTCGGCGGCTATAGTCACGCGCCAAGCAATTCTATTATCGACGAACTAAAATCGTCCTTGGAGACATTCCGGGTGAGAAGAACTCCCCTCGGAACGGCCAAAAATGGCCACACCTATTTTATAGCTCAAGTACTAGCATTGATATAGGAGTGCCCGATAATACATTTTATAATAGAAAGCGTATAACCGTTCTCAATTTCTTCAAGGGTCCCTGCCAGGAAGACAATTTTAAAAATATCATTTGAATTTTGCATGATTCTTGAATTTCAGGGAAATGACACAATTGTGCACTCGTTCGCCTGCGACCGTAATAAAAAAGTGAACGACTTTATCCGACGACACAATTGCGTACGAATTTGTTCCTGGGAAACACAATTGAGTCGTATCCCTGAAACTCAGTGGTTCAAATTTCAGATTTTCGAAATCGATTTAAAGCTTCAGTTAATTTTAAAGCTTCAGTCTGAACTTTTCGCTATGTTTTGCGTCATCCACAACCAGTCCGAACCCATTCTCATGCTCAGAATGGTCACTCCAGACCATCGTGGCAGGGACCCTTTAAAATCGACAATAGAACAATTCGATTCTTGTAAACTTATGAATTGAATGTTCATACATAGTGCATCTGGTGTAGAATTTCACTCTGAGCATGCATGTCATTTTAAAACCAGAAAGTGCTTTTGAGGCTTTTGAAGTATTTAGCCCCCTTTGGGCTAAAAAAACTTCAAAAAATGGGTTTTACTCGGTTTATCGAGCACCGTGAAAAATGTTCCGCCGACGGGAATGGATCGCCTATGATACCATATCTTCGATGGCCCTGCTCGCTTGGCGGAGCTCGTTCCTGATTTCCTCTGATGCTGCTTGGAGAATCGATCCGACATGCAAATAAAGAAATATGAAAAGGCTAATTCTGGTTCACCCTTCACAATGAGGGGGTATATATAGATTTTCATATTTTTACAACAAATTTATTACTACAAACCCAAAAATTGTTAATACAAACACAAAAATCGCTACTCTTTTGAACCCTCGAATATACAATATCTGCCAAAAGCAATACATGGCTAATATTTGCAACCTACATGAGCTCCCGAATGCAATTTAAAGAAGGTCTGGCAGCAACTTTCGAATTTGAGATTTTGTGTGCAACGGAATCTTCTCTTCAAGAAGAGCAATTTGATACCTTTCTTACCTCTGTAGCTTTTTCGGCTCTATTCGACTATAAGGGTCCTTAGACATTATAAGGGTCCTTAGAACTTGTAAGGGTCCTTAGAAAGTATACGGGTCCTTAGAAATTACAGAGGTCCTTAGACGTCGCAGACATGATCCTGGAGGTCGCAATGGACCTTGTCCCAGACTACGAAGAGGTCGCTGAGCTTGTTCCGGAGGTGCTCCAAGACTAAGTGTAGGTCACGGAGCTCGTCCCGGAGCTCGTCACGGAGGTGGTCCCAGACTACGTCGAGGTCACGGAGCTCGTCCCGGAGGTGGTCCCAGACTACGTCTAGGTCACGGAGCTCGTCACGGAGGTAGTCTCAAAAGTCACCCTAGTTACGGAGCTCCACAAGGAGATGATTGGAGATCTCACAGAGCTCGACCTGGAAGTAGTCTAGGATTTAGTGAAGGTAGCGGAGTTGGACGCGGAGCAATAATGATCTACTTTCGTAGATCGCTCCTGTGGATGCTAGCCATAATGTGTATGACCCAGAGGAAGATGTCAAGTCTGAAAGCTGCTACGAACGGATCAGCGACATTTCCGAAGAAGAAGCCATGAGGGCCAGGATAGATGTGAAGTCCAGAATGTGGATGTTATTGAGTCATCTCTCAATCGAGTGGTCAGCAGTATCGTGATCTGGCACCGAAGGATGTGCGAGATGGGCATTGCGGAGACGCTCAAGGAAATGACGACACTATTTTGGGTCCCCAACTTCGGGTGGAGGCTACAGTAATTCCACTGAAGATGTGGACAAGAAGGTCCACCTCCTGGATGAGCTCCGTGACGAGTTCCGTGACCTCGACGTAGTCTGGGATTACCTCCGTGACGAGCACCGTGACCTCGACGTAGTCTGGGATTACCTCCGTGACGAGCTCCGTGACCTCGACGTAGTCTGGGACCACCTCCGGCACGAGCTCCGCGACCTCAGGGACCACATCCGTGACGAGCTCCGTGACCTACACTTACAAGGGATCGCTAACAATTCGAAGTGGCCCCATTGACTCTAGTATGGGGCGCTAGACTACCTCGGTCCTCAAACCACCAATTCAGTTTTCATATCTTCCGAATCGGTCTCTACTGGGGAATGCCACCCAAGTGAGTAGTGAAAAATCGATATTTTCATTTTGTTTCGAATCGAATCCAGTCCTGGGGCGCTGTGATGGGGTGCCCCCACTGATGAAAAAAATACCCGTGTGTCACGCTGAATATGGTCCACGGCGAAGTTATGGCCTGAAATGTGAAGAACCCCGGAACGGATGTCAGTATGGAGCCTCCCAGCGCGCAGGTTATGCATATTTGGGTACAACTTTTACATTTTATTTATGTGGACGAGTAGATCTCTCAATTCCAATGTTGAAATCCCGGGTTGGAAGTGATGAAATTTTTTCGAAATTTCGAACCATGATATACGGGTATCATGGAAATTTTCGATGATCACTGGATCGGCTGGAATCGAGTCATAGGGCGCTGTGATGGGGTGCCCCGACTGATGAAAAAAATACCCATGTGTCACGCTGAATATAGTCCAGGGCGAAGTTATGACCTGGAATGTGGTGCAAATCGAAAGTCTGTTTCTACATTTCATCGGTAACAATGTACTCTAATGGTCATAAAAAGATATTTAGAGATGTTTTTGGTCAATTTCAAGCAAAAAATTTTTCCGACTTTTTCGAGGTAAGGGGGGACCTCAT